>CABHPH010138587.1:0-55393 GCA_902168325.1 Peromyscus nudipes | reverse complement strand
CTCTGTCTCCCGAGTGCTGGGATTAAAGGCGTGCGCCACCACCGCCCCACAGCACATGGTGTTCTTAGCAACAGTCTTAACAATAGAATGTGGTGTCTGGACTATCTAGAGGACCGTTTTGAGAAACTGCTCATAAGATGTAATCTATTACCACTATGAGGTCTATTTACTGGCTGATGATGTCTAGTTGGGGCATTGTCTCCCCCATCATGTTGTGTCTTCATTTAAATTCCTTTCATATGGCTTTTCATATTTTAGCTGTCCCTCCAGATATTCCCTCCTTTCCTTAGCTCTGACATACTGCTTCCAATACGGTTTTATAAAGTGATAAGTAGGACTCCGAAATTACAGGTTTTTAATTTTAATGACGCTTCTACATGTAAAATTTACAATTTTGATAAAAGGGCATAATTTATATGATGATCCTGGTATCCTCTGAAGATATATAACTCAGAAATGTTGATTTCAGGATTGTTAGCATTTTAAACTTTATATATGCCACAGGGGAGGAAGCTGAAAGAGGTCAAATATTTTGAAACAGTTATTTTCATTTTTCTTAAAAGGATATTTAGAAAGTAGGGGAAATGTATGTTTCAAAAGTATTTTACAAGCCCATACCCAAAATATTTAAAGAAATCAGAGAACCCAATTACAACACAGCAAAACAAAATAAAAACATATTAAGGAAACTTGGAAGGACCTAAAAAGGTATTTCTCAAGATAAAAACCTGTATATGATCATATTTATGAAAATTGTCATGGCATTAGAAGCCATCAGGGGATGGACAAATGAAATCACTTTTTATAAAAGTGAGAGGACAGCAAGCACAATGTACACCACAGGAGTGATTATAAATGTAAATTATAGCATCATTATGGAAACTGGTAAGACATCTACAGGAAAAACCTTAAGTAGGACTTCTATATAGTCTAGCAAGCTCACTTTTCAGTGTATATCTAAGTTTCCAAAGGAATATTTCTTGTGCCATCTCTACCCTGTTATTCAATGTAGCATTATTTATAATAGGGAACATAAGGCATCAAAGTGCTCATCAGGTGGGTAAAGAAAATATGGCACATATACTAATAGAATTCTCTTTCCCTTCACAAAGAAGAAAATTCCCATTTTTCTAAAACATGATTGAACTTAGAGAAAATTATAAATATAAGGAACCAGAAAAACAGCTACAATGTGATTTCGTTTACATGCAGAGTTGAATGTGTATGCAAAATCAAACAAAGCTAATGAAGTAGAACAGAGTGATATAACCAAAGTCAGGTGTGAAAGGAAGGATTATTATAAAAGGGGTACATTAATAAAAGAGTGCAAATTTTCAGTTAGATGGGAGGAACATGTTATAGTGATCTATTACACATGTGACTAGTAGTCAATGTAGTGTTCATTGCAAAATGACAGTTTGTGTCTCTCAAAATTTCTAGTGGAGTGGATAATCAGACAGGATGATGGACTAGTGAATTATCACTAAAGAGAACACAGGGAATGTTTTTCAATTAGTAGAGTAAAAAGATCGGAATTTAGCTCTTTATTGAAAAACACTTACCTAGCATGTGTGGGTCCCTGAATTCAGTCACCAGTATTGTCCACAAGCAAAGAGTGGCCAGAGAAAGAAAGAAGAGGAGTAAGGGAGAGAGGGGGGAGGGAGGAAAAGGAGTAAATGGGGAAAGGAAAGAGGAAGAGAATGGATGAAAGAATCACGAAGGAAGGAAGGAGGAGGAAGAAAGAGAAGAAGGAATGAAGAATAGGTGGGATAGAGAGAAAAAAGGGGAAAAAAGGGGGGAAGAAAGGAAGGAAGGGATGAAGGAGGAAGAGAAGGAAGAAAGGAGAGGAAAAGAAAGGGAAGGGAAGGAAAAGAAGAAAGGAAGGGAGACAGCAGACAAGAAAGTGAGCAATCTTGACCCACAACACTTAAAGTTCTGTGTTTAGAGTAGGTAGTACAGCGACTTGGGGGAGATGGTTTTCAAAATCAAGATCTCCGCCAAGCAGAGATGGAAGGTATGGGGAGCAGACCAGAAGAGTCTGCTCTGCCTTGATGCTTATTTAGCAGCAGGAGTTTGTCCCAACACTAGATATATTAGGAAACTTTGAACGCAATGTGAATTTTCTGTGTTCTGTGTGCAATTTCGTTCCTAAGAAGCATGACTAATAAAGAAAACATCCCCTTGCTAAACCAAACTTCACGCTCCCTGCTCACTGGTTACATCACTGGACCTCAGTCCCAGGCACAAGTTCCAAGTTTACTCATCCACATCTGCCTCACAAATCTGTGTTATCTTAGTTGCCTCTGCGCCCACCATTCAACTATAAAAGACAACCTTTAACTTTGGTGACACGTGCACACACTTAAAAAAAAAAAGAGTGCTTTTTAAAGGTAAAGGTCCACATTTATCACTGTTCAAAATTGCTCTAATGATAATTCCAAACCCTGCAAAATTATCACAGCTACCACACATTTAGCAAGTGGTACTAGCCTTCCTATCATCCATCTCTCAGCTGTTGTTCAGTGTTCTATTCTCAGTCAATGTGCAGATAGTTGCATAATGCAAGGGTTCACAGTTACCGTCTTCTAAGAACAGTTCCTGGAGAGGTACTTGGCTCTCACCCCTCGGCAAGCCACACTGCTGGCATTGAGGACAATAGTCACTGAAGGAGTGCATAGCTAAAGGACTGCCCCATCCACTGTGATACCCTCCCTTTTTCTTTGATTAAGTCCACAGCCTGCTTTATGAGAGTACTATGAACAAGTGCTCAGTGCAATCTCATACGGATTAGTTCTACAGACCCAACTAGTATCGTAATAGAAACTAGTAATCCATGGCATTTTGTTATGGAAGAAATGAAACATTTAAACCTATACTGCTAATTTTAAAAAATGTCTTAAAGTGATAGAAGAAAAATCTGAATTCTATGGTTAAACAAATAATTTACAGCTATATTTTCCACATTGCAAAAAAAACCAAATTGCTTGCATCTGCAATAAATCCAAATGAGTCACACACACACAAGCACACACACACGCACAAAACCCATGCATGCACATGCATACACACATGCACACATGCACACACACAAACAAACAAACAAAACATTATGTTATGAAAAAGGAACTAAATCTGGAGAAAGACAAAAATCCAGTTCCATTTATATGGAGGTTTACAACAAACAATTCTCTTTTTTTTTTTCTTTTTTCTTTTTGGTTTTTTGAGACAGGGTTTCTCTGTGTAGCTTTGTGTCTTTCCAGGATCTCGCTCTGTAGGCCAGGCTGGCCTCGAACTCACAAATATCCGCCTGCCTCTGCCTCCCAAGTGCTGGGATTAAAGGCGTGCGCCACCAACGCCTTGCTACAACAAACAATTCTAATCAACAGTGGCAGGCAGGAGATTGGCTGCTGTCTGGGCCAGGGCAGGGGAATTGAATGTACAGGGACAAAAATTCACTATAAAATGAGAAGCATTTTTCTCTCTGTTTGAACTGGGATGGTGTTTACACAGACAGATCTCTATAAACACATAAAATGTTATGTACTTTGGAAGTTAATAGATGTTTTATTTAAAAAAAATACAAAATCTCTAAATAATTCAAAACTGCTCTTACAATGGGAAAAAAAATTACACTAGGAATCACTGAATCCCAAAGACCTTTGGCAAACTAAGATGTACCCAGGTGCTTTTGTTTTCTATTGCTGTGATAAAACACCATGACAAAAAGAATCTCGGGGCAAAAGGGTTTGTATCATCTTCAGCTTCCAACTTACAATCAATAACCAAGAACATTTGGGGCAGGAACGTATCCATGGCAGGAACATAGAGGCAGGAACTCAAAAACAGCAGGAACAGAAAGGCAGGAACTCAAGAGGGAACCATGGAGAAATGTTCCTTACTGGCTTGCTTCTTCCCATGGCTTGCTCATTCTACTTTCTGTAGCTCCCTAGAACTACCGGCCTGGAGGTGGCACGGCTCTCACTGAGCTCGGCCCTCCTATATCAATCATCAATCAAGAAAATGTACCACAAGTTTGCGTACAAGCAAATCTGATGGGCACATTTTGCTCAGTCAAGGTTCCCGCTTCCCAAACAACTCTACCTTGTGTCAAGTTGTCAATTGCTTAGTCATGCTGTACTGAAATGCACAACTTTGAATTCCAGTTCTGTTTGTCTACCATTCACTGTACTTACTCTAACAAGAACATCCACATAAATAGGTTGAAATTGTACACTGTATAATTGATACAGGACAAAACACACACACACACACACACACACACCACATATATGTATGTTATGTAGATAAAATATATAATTATACACAGTACATATAATTAGTGATGTGTGCATATATAAATATATATTGGTATACACAATATATACATACCTCATATATGTGTGTATATATTTTATGAATATTTATTTAGTACAAAGTGGTGGTAATTTTCTAATTAGAAAAAATAATATCGCAATTCTGTGCACCTGAAATCCATCAAAATCTTGTTTAATATTGTATGTTTTTATAGGTTAAGATGAGATTAACTTTAACTAAATATAAACAGTAATCAGGCAAGTAAAAACCAAACATTTTAAAAATGTTAACCTTTGAATTCATTAAGCCGCACAGATGCATTGCATAGCTTGGACACACCTGTGGTATTTAGAGCAATGTGTGAAAATATGCTTGATCTGCCAATTTACTTTTACCTGACACATTTATAAAGCTTTTCCATTTATAAATATACAAAAAATTTTAAAAATTCTGTGCTGTGGATGAACCCCAGGGAATAATATTTAAGTGTTATATCACTAAGAAAAAGCCCAAGTCCTTAAAATAAATGTGCATTTTAAAAATGTATTCAAGTCAGACGAATCATATTTTTAAATTTTTATTACATTAGGAAAGGGTATTTGGTGGCTTTCCCCAGCACTAATACACTTAAGAGCTAACAGTTTATTTTCTCTTATAAAAATATTTTCCGCATGGTTTGTACACCTAAAGAACAGTCATTTTTACGCTTTACTACATTTCAAATAGATCTTTGTTGTCTCACATTTTACTTATTATTTACTAAATTTATTATTTACTCATTATTTATTACTTATTTTAATTATTATTTACTTCTTTCAAAAGGAAATAGAAATAGGAAGATAGGCGAATAGATGTTTAAAATTTATCTTCCTATTAACAGAATTATTATAATAGAGGCACAAATACTTTAAAATTTACTAGTACCTATGGAGTGACCACTAAACAGTTCCATTCCATTTTCACAACTAATTCTAGCATTTAATAGTTAGCAATGTATTGGTGAATACAGTGTCAAAGAAGATAAAATGAAATTTGCAACCAATACCATTAAGTTATTGGCTTTTCTAGACAGGGAAGTGTCCTATAAAGTAGGAGAAAGTCTTAAAAATTATTTTCTTCAGTGAGAAATGAAAGGTAGAAATAAAGAAGTGTGGAACTATAAAATAAATACATAACACAGATTCAGACAGGAAAGTATTGACAAGCATAAAAATAAGAGTAATAAAAATGTAGACAGTTGATGTACAGTTAGCATAAATCAATAATGCCTTGGAGTAAATAATACATCTGAATTCAATATTAAACACACCATTCTACAATTCAACAATAATATGAGTGAATAACATAAATAAATTCTATCCATAGCATTAGTACAAGGAGAGACTTTTGGAAGGATTTAGGCAATGGAATGTCCTAGCAAACATTTCGGTTTCTTCCTATGGATTATAAAATTTCGTGTAATATGCTAAATTCTTGAGCTTGAATTCACATCCAAGTCATCACATAAGACTGCATCTGGACTGCAATAGCAATATGATCTACCAAAAAAAAAATCCTAACTTGTAAGGGTTCTATCTCTAAGCATGGGTTCAAAACTATATTTCTATGTTGCTCACTATAATTAAGTTCTCATCATGTGCTGGACAAAATTATAAGTGAATAATGTAACTTAGTTATTTAATGTTTATTAATGATATCTGATTAAGAAAAAGAAATTGATGCGCAAAAGGCAATTGTGGGTGAGACTTTTCAAACATCATGAGGTTAAGATTTTGCTCTCAAAGTTCTGGGTCTAGTGTCTACTTCTAGAAGCCATCTTTCTCTTTACTGCATTCCTTTTACTTTCTTTTCTTTCTATTTCTATTTATTCATTCATCAACTTACCCACTAAGTCAATAAACCATCAAAATTCCAACTCTATTTATCTGTATTATGCCAGATACAAAGATAAGTCCTTAGATTATCAAGATTTCTGTTTAAAAATAACATAATGTGTGCTTTGAGTATGAATACAAGCAAACCTAGCAACCAAATGTGTGCAAAGGACCTGAATACATTTACTGACTAGAGACACAAAGGATTTAAGATTATAAGTCATAACTTAAATGAACTTTAGGTCTCTATACATTATTGTTTTGTGAATTTCCTTATTCTGCCTTATTCTGGTTTTTGTTCTTTCAAATATCAGAAATGTCCACTGATTTAAACTATTGCCCAGCATTTACCATGTTATAACTTTTATTAAAGATTCTCTAGCACAGAATTGACAGATGTTATTTTTAATTCAGCATTGTCTCCTTAAGTCTATTTTATACCATATAAGGCATATGTTTATACCTTCTGTAAACCTAGAGTTCAAAGCAGAAATAGCACTTTTTTAGTCTGTGTCTGTCAATCTAATCCATGATTATTTTTAGAATTCTTGGGAGAATAGGATGAGTATATATCGATGAAATCAGTTTTGGACAACATAAAAAGATGAGGTCTTTTCATGTAATTATTTTACAATTTTTTTAAGGATTGTCAATGTTTAGTTAGACTTAAGAACCACAGATCAATATCATGGTTGTACTTTATTGATTGTTGTGTCTTACCAGTCATTAAATATAGAAATAATACAAAATGAAAAAATTAAAATAATAGGGCAATAAAAATTATTGAGGAAGTAACAGTAATAAAAAAATAGGCTCAAGGAATTGTTTTTTTTCTTTAACTTAATATCCACTAGGTATTTTTAAATGTTTCAAATCATGAGACTGTGCTCTTAGTGGACAGTCTCCTATCATTCCTAACTTCGATACGACCAATAGTCTTTCTTGAAAAGTATACAGTTGACTTTTCCTTTGTCTTATTTATTTCCTTATTTGTTATTTTGACCCACTGAGTTCAATTATTGATGCTCCTATGTGCATAGGTGGTGGTGTCATCCATTGGAGTATGGGGAATCTACCAGTTACTAGACACCTAAAGAAAGGTGATCCTCCTTCCCCAGCAGGCATCAGGTCTCAGTAGGTCCTGCTCCACTGAGGGTGTGGCTTCAGTGGCCCCGCTCCCTCCTAGCTTGAGTTGGTGGAGGTCTTTTGTAGGTGACCACAGATGCAGGGACTTCTTTCTCAGCAGCCATGCCATGACCAGAGAACGGCATTTGACAGTTCTCCTCCCCATCTTCTGGCTCTCACATTCTTTCTCCTTGCTCTTCCACTATATTGTCCGAGACTGCCAGGGAAAGGGTGTTAATATAGATGCCTTTCTATTTTGTAACTAGGACCATCATGCTGTGTTGTTCGTCTTCACGGGCCCGGGTGTCATCACTCAGTATAATTTTTCCCATTTCCATTCCCTTAATGTTCAGTAATATTGTAGATGTGTACCACATATTTTTGTTGTTATTTTTACTATTTATTTTCAGTCCATAAATAATCTAATGCAAATATCATGCTTTTGCCTTTTTAATATTTTTATATTTTGAGCATATTCTTTCCTCTCCGTAAACTGCTTCCAGATCTTTTCCCACCTCCTTAACCTTCCCAGTTTCATGTTCTTCCTCTCTAAACAAGGAAAAGAAAAAACTGTACACACACATACACATACACATACAAGGGCTGCTAGATTTGTTGTTCCAACTACTTCTGAGAATGGGGCCTGCCCTGGATGGTGGTTTGTATATCTGTTGTCACTACATTTAGCAAAATGGATTTTTCTCTTTCCAGAAAGCTATGAATTGCAAATAGCTTTTTTGGCAAGGAGTGCAACCTGTGACTATATCTCTTCTCCATGTTGTGATTCTATCTGGCTTAACTTGTACAGGTCTTATGCAAAAAATTATAACATTTTAAATTTCTACCAAATTTAAAAGCAAGAGTTTTCCTTTGTACAACGTAGGCATTTTGCTACAGAATAAAAAGTCAATTAATACTCTAATATGCTTCAACATTGTGCATAACTAATTCACCACTAATAAGAAATAGGAAAATAAAAATTCAGAAAGAAGAGAAAATATTGTTCTTGTTTGTTCACTTTCTTAGAAATTTGAAGCACACAAGATCCTACAAATAATAGATTCACAAGGTTTCAAGATGACATATCAATATTGATAATAGCAGTACATGAAATAATTTTACAAAATGGCATACTTAAATCAATCATTTTGTAAATGAATACATAAGCTAATTAAAATGAAAATCCATTTTAATAATTATTAATGTGTAAATTTAAAGAACAAGTATAAAGTGAATGTAATAATAATCATAATAATAGCAAATTAAACTCCAAGAAATAAAAAATTGATTTGAAAAGTCTATATGAAAAAAGCAATCTTACTGAAGAATATGAAAGAATACACAAACAAATAGAAATATGAGCTACATATACAAATGCTGAGACAGAGAACCATTCTTCTCATAGTATTTCATTAACTTGAGAAAATCTGATGAAAATCTCAAAGGGAGTTTTAAAAGGCATTTGACAGACTATTGTGGTTAAGTTATGAGATTCATGGCCTAGAAAGCAACAAAAGTTGAAAGAATTTGACATCTCTTCATCGAAAACACTTTTATTAAAGTTAAACCAGCTTTTCAGGCCCATTCAAAGCACCAGCAACCCAGAGAGAACAAAAGAAATATTTTAACACTTTTGGAGCTTATTTTTTGCTCATAGTGTGTTTGTGTGTATGTGTGTGTTCATGCATGTGCATCTCTGTGTGTCTGATGTGTGTGCATGTGTGTGATGTACATGGGCATGTACACATGTGCACATAAGCATGCCAATGCCAGAGATTTACCAAAAATATCAATCTTCAGCACCAAACTACCATGTTTTCTTTTTTGGTTTTTTGAGACAGGGTTTCTCTGTGTAGTTTTGGTGCCTGTCCTGGATCTTGCTCTGTAGACCAGGCTGGCCTCAAACTCACAGAGATCTGCCTGGTTCTGCCTTCTAAGTGTTGGGATTAAAGGTGTGTGCCACTGCTGCCCAGTTTATCCTGTTTTCTTGAGACAAGATCTTTCATTCATCTGGAGCTCACCAATTAGTTTAGTGTGATGGCCAGTGAGTTGTGGGATCCATTTGTTTCTATCCAAGAGTACTAGGATTACAAATTCATGCTACCCCAATTGGCCTTTTAAGTGGTTCTGGGAATAACGCAGGTTCTAGTCTTTATGTAGCCAGTCTTTTACTGACTGAACAATCTCCCCAGTCTCTAGAAATGATTCTTTAGCTAGAAATAATGATAATAAATTACAGATTGCATAAATTATACTCTATGTCAAAATATAATATTTGAACAAGGATTTGACAAAATTGAAGACGTTATCCATGCAAATATCTGAAAGAAGTGCACTAGAGTTCAAAGATGAAGGAAGTTCAAAGTGAAGAGGAGGAAACAGTGGCTTAGATGGAGTTGGAGACAAAGTCAGAAAAAGAGGAAAGCTAAGTTTGTGTAAATGGGAATCCTTTATTGAGATTTAAGCTGATGATTGACATTCAATTAATGACATCATTTATTCTTTTTATTTTTTAAAGCAGGGTCTCACCTTTTAGACGAGGGTAGCCTAGAACTCACAAAGATGTGCATCTCTCTATCTCCAGATTGCTGAGATGAAAGGCATACACCACCACAAACAAATATACATCATTCATTTTAAATCATGTCATATCAAAAAAAAAGAAAGAAAAAGAAAAGGACCCATAAGAAAAGTAGAGATGCCCAATACAAGGTCCCAGGTAAAATGGGATTCATACAAGGGTGTTATAGCTGATTCAGGATATATTTTAAAGATAGAGCAAATAAAATTCACTTGCATTTTGAAGTGGGATGTGCAAAAGACAGAATATGGAAAAACGAATATGTAAATGTACAGAATACTTTAGGTATATAAGTAGACATGCATGTCTGCAATACAGCTAAAGATTCATAACCCATGAATGTACAAAGTGTTTCTGAAGCTATGACACTAATAACACAGAGAGGGTAAGTAGAGAAGGAAAGGATGAGCCCTGGGATGTTCCAACATCAGTAACCAAGAAAGAAGTTCGAAAGGCAAAGAGACAAAGCCACTGGTGAAGTAAGAGGAAAACAGTGTCTGCTCCTGGAGTATCATGAAGAAAGGGGATCGAGGAGAGTGATCAACTGTATCAAACGCTTCTCAGAGATCTGCCAGGACTGAGAGTCACTAGTGTATTGAACGATGTAAAATTAATGTGGCTGTAAGAGAAACAATTCTGTAGAGTGGAATTTGATATCTTAATTCATTCACATTGATATAAGAAAGCAGCTGGGTGAGTAGAAGAGCCTTTTGAAAGAACCATGCTGCAACATGAAGCAGAACATAGCAAAACAGCTGAGGTGAGTCATGGGGCTCAGAGATTATCTTGTAGCTGGAGTTATCTCCAGTCCACCTGGGCTGGCAGCCACTCAGACTCAAATAAACACACAGATGCTTATATTATTTAAACTGTTTGGCCTAATGGCTCGGACTTCTTGCTAGCTAGATCCTACATCTTAAATTAACCCGTTTTATAAAACTATACCTTGCCACATGGCTCTTGGCATACCTGTATCTTACATGTTGCTTCTCATCAGGGAGGCTAGGAGTGTCTCCTGACTCAGTCTTCCACTTCCTAGAATTCTCCTCTCTCCTTATCCCACCTACACTATCCTTCCTGCCTGGCTACTGGCCAATCAGCATTTTATTTATCAATCAATCAGAGCAACACATTCACAGCATCCCCAGCATTATCTTATTTTTTTATTTAAGAAATTTTTTTATTCATTTTATATACCAACCACAGATCCCCTTCTCATCCCTCCTCCTGCTCACCCTAGGCCTTCCCCTTTCTGACCCACCCCTCATCCCTTCTTCCAAAAGGCTAAGGGCTCTTGATTATCTTATTTTTAAGTTGAAGAACTTGTACATTGTAAGAACAAAGCCAGTATCACTAAAGATTCCTAGAATAAAGATGCATTGACCACATAAATGTCAAATGCATCCAAATAAGTACAAAAGGCTTTCTCTAAGATTTACTTTCACACTTTAAAACATTCTTGTGTTTAGGTAATAAGATCTTGGCAAATAAGCTCTTTCAGTCTCTTAAATACTAACGAGATTAAGATTTGCTTAAATTACACATTGAAATCAGTGAAAACAAGTTAGTTCACATGAAGCTCTTTTCCATCTATGTTTTACTCTTTGTCTATATGCATTTACTACCTTTCTAGCTCCTACTGTTCACAGGCTGCCTGGCTTTACCATAGTAATCTTTGCTCTGCAAACAGCACTTGGTTGAAATAAAATAATGGGAAGTAATTTAGAAAACTGTGATAGGCTTTATGCTGCTTATTTACTTGTTCTTTTTTTGTTACAGAGAGGCTTCCAGAGAGGTTTTTTTGGTTTGTTTTGAAACCTGAAGTTTTTGTTATTAAGATTTTTTTTATTCATTTTACATACCAATCACAGATCCCTCCCTTCCTTCCTCCTGCCCCTCCAGCCTTCCCCATCCATCCCTCATTCCCTCCTACAAGAAGGTAGGGCCTCCCATGGGGAGTCAGCAGAGAATCAAGATCATGATGGGGAAACCTGCAGATGATCAAACCAAACTAGTGGGAACTCATGAAATTTAGACCAACAGCTGTGGAGCCTCCACGGGCCTGGACTAGGCCCTCTGCGTAAGCCAGGTAGTTGTGTAGCTTGATCTACTTAAGGGGCATCCAGGCAGTAGGTTCAGGATCCATCTGTGGTGCATGAACGGGCTTTTTGGAGCCCACTGCTTATGGTGGAACACTTCACATAGCCTTGAGGCAGGGGGAGGGGCTTGGACCTGTCTCTATTGAATGTACCAGAGAGTTTTAAAATTATTTGCTAATTTTCTAAGGACCAGACATGAAGACGATTGGCCTATTGTTACCGGGATCTTCCCTTCATGGTTGCCAAATAATACAAGGGAAATCTGGGACCCTCTTGGGGATACTTAGTTTTATTAATAAAACAATTCAAGAATGGTCTCAAGGAAAATTTTTCTAGAGTGTTAAAAAAGATCAAAACCCAAAACCCCAGGCAGTCAAGCTATAAATTTGAGCAGTTGCTTGGAGGACGAGAATGGAAATTAGAAAGAAAGGTGGTTTTCCGTTTGAGTTACCAGCACAAAGATCCACTCCATGCCAACAGGAAGCAACTGGGTATATAGCAAGACTTTAGAGGAAGTATAAGGAAACCCAAGTATCAAAAAAATCATACTTAAGTTCTGGCTAGCATCCTACAGGAAGAGATAAAAAGGAAAAAAAATAAGCTGCATCTTTCTGTGTGAGGACCCAGAAATATGGGAAGATTCACATGACCTCAAAGTGGCTCAGCATGTAGGGACTGTGCTATAGGACAGGAATTAAGGGAAGGAAAGTATACAATCTCATTAAATGAATAATTATTCTACCTACTTCCTTTAGTATGGTTTACTGTACACCTGCCTTGCCAGGAGTGGTACTTTGGCCAGGTGATTAACACATCCCATCTGGAATGTAAATCAACTACCTAGGGGAGAGATTCTATTCTCTTGACCAGAAGGCGTTTTCCCTTAAAGAGCTACTCTAACAGTATCAATCTGTACTTGGACATTCCTTTTCCCTAATGGTAAATATATGAGTTCATTAGCTTGGACTCATTGGTTGAAAATTTAATTGAATAATAAAAGAGAAAGGTACATTTTATTATTAAGTTATATTGAATTAAAACACAGATGACCAATGAACTGAAGGTATATTATTAGTGCTATTCCTATGCAAATAAATCAAGTAATGGATATAAGATGTCAAAGTAAAGATGCATGAGACAAGCTATAACTGAAAATAATGTTTACAATAGCTATCAGGAGTGGCTGCGGTGTGTGAAAAGCCACATAAAAACTGGGAACATGTTTAATACATTAACGATTAGTGTGATACAAGTTGGGATGAGAAAGTAGTTGCATGAGACTGAGGTCTGAAGAAGTAGGAACATGGGCAGATATTGGTGAACTAGCATAATGTTACATTTGCATGATGGTTGATAGGTTCTGGGGCTCCATTACCCAGTAGAGTAACTAATGTTAATAATAATGTACCATATATTTCAATGCTGTTATTCAAATGCTCTCATCCAAAGAAGCGATAGACACTTAAAGCTATTAATATCCTAATCACCAGGAATTGATCATTATGCAGTGTATACATATATTGGCACATCACACCAGATCCTATTTGTATGTATAGTTATTACATGACAATCATACATTTTTGAAAAGTAGGAATTCCACTTGGATCATTCAGAAGATTTATGTTCATGGTAGGAATGATAAACAAAGCAGCTTGAGAAGTGAGAAGAAGCTAGAAAATCTGTGAATGACACACTGAACAAATAAAGACATGATTCAGTTGATCATGTGGTACAGATGGTAGGTGATTCTCTCCACTCATAGTGTTGTGAGGAGCTAAAGAAGTCCCTCAGTCACTAATAAGCAATATCAAAATCAGGCCGGGCGGTGGTGGCGCACGCCTTTAATCCCAGCACTCGGGAGGCAGAGGCAGGCGGATCTCTGTGAGTTCGAGGCCAGCCTGGGCTACAGAGTGAGTTCCAGGAAAGGCGCAAAGCTACACAGAGAAACCCTGTTTCGAAAAACCAAAGGGAAAAAAAAAAGAAATATCAAAATCAATTTCATGCAATTGAGTGTAATTACTTAATGACTGTTCTATTTCAGTAAATATGCACATGAATATGAATCTATATCTATATTGACATTGAGATATATATATATATGTTTAAATGAATATATATTTAAAATGAAATTAAATTGTAGATTAGTGTGTGTGGCAGATTGGTCCCAAGTATTTTAAGGCCAAGAGCCAAAGATCAAAAAGTGGGTCACTTACTGTAAGTCTAAAATATCCAACATTCTTGAAATAAACACTATCAAATTAAATTTCTATTATCCTCCTGAAAGCACACATGCCCATTAGGCAGCACTTGAATCAGTTATTCTCAGACTACCGACAGACTTCACAATGAAACTCAGACTCCTACACACAGCCCTTCCACCGCAGACAGCTTCCGTCTTCCCAAGTGTCAGTATCTTCTGGACTAATCGTCTGCATTGCCCCTAGGCACAGACACTGCAGTCAGTGCAACAAGCAGGACCACTCAATCACTCTTTACATACAGAGGGAGGAGCAGTAGGGTACTGGCAGGCCAATGAGATTGCTTTTGAAAGGAAGCTTGAACACCATTACAGTAAGGCAGTGGTTCTCAACCTTCCTCATGCCACAAGCCTTTAATACAGTTTCTCATGCTGTGGTGACCCCCAACCATAAAATTATTTTCATTGCTACTTCATAACTGTAATGTTGCTACTGTTACAAATCATAATACAAATATTTGATATGCAGGATATCTGGTATACAACCCACAAAGGGGCTGCAACCCAAGGTTGAGAACCACTGGAATAAGTAATGATCTGTTGTGTGGCCAGGAATTCTGAGGTTCCAAGTAGCAGCATATGAACCTCCTCTTGGCTAAGGGTGAAGAATCACATATATGATAACCAAACATTTGGAATGCCCCTTCCTGGTAGATTCAGTTCTGAGTTAAAAATACATGCAAGAGATGTTGCCATGGAAAAGATTGAAAGTGTTTTAATATTGGAAGCTCCTTAATCACAATCTTTTAAAAAGTAATTTGCATTACTGGTTAGTATATATTTGTCACGACTCCATTCATCCATAGGTAGACCCTAGTCATATTTCTTTTTAGATAATAAGATTGAGATAAAATGACCTGTGTGGAACAAAGTGTTCCAGATCTTATTGTCTCCTCACATTTTTTTCAAGTTAGAAAATGTGTTGTTCTCAGAATTACACATATTCATATACTTCTAGAGCTGATCATTTTATTATATTTAAGAGTATCATATATACATACATATATATATTATATTATATTACAACGTCTCTTGACTGGTATGTGTAGCAGGCTTTCTTGAATTGTCAGCCCCCAAATCATGACATAGAGACTTATTATTAATTATGAATGCACGGCCTTAGCTTAGGCTTGTTTCCAGCTATCTTTTTAACTTAAATTAACTCATTTCTAATAATCTATGTTCTGCCCTAAGGCTCGTATACCTCATCTACGTACGTCCATCCTGCTTTCCTACTTCCTCCATGTCTGGCTGGCAGGCACCCAGTTAACTGGATTCATTTTCTCTGTGCCCACTGGCCCCACCTATTCCTCCTCTCCTATCTGTTTGCCATTCAGCTTTTTATTATACCAATCAGGTGCCTTAGGCAGACAAAGTAAAAGAGCAACACATTTTTACATAGTTAAACACATGAGGCATAAACAAATGGAGCACATCTTTACATAGTTGAACAATCTACAACACAAACAAGTGCAACACGTCTTTATATAGTTAAACAAATATTCTATTCCATAACAGGTATGCATCTCTTATTAAATATTTGCAGCAGGATAACAAAAACAAAAAGCATGAAGCATGGGAGTTGTAAAAGTGATTGTCTCAGAGAGAGCATGATTATCATTGTAAAAATTAGCAGATTTACTATAGCACACTAAACATATTAACAAGAAAAATTCTGTTGAGCCTGGTTCTGAACACCGTAACCCATAGTGTTCTTGAATTTTATGATGTGAATATATTCTTTGAACAATACTCAGTCTGAGATCACTTAGAAAGCTTTAAAACTATTTCATCTAAACTTACTTCTGCCTATAGAATATAGCAAAGCAAATGCTGGCCACCAGGATTTCCCTGTTATCCCTTAGTCTTTTATCTGCTACAGGGCCCACTTGGTCGGCTTACCCAACCCTCTACCCTAAATTCTGCAGCTTAGGGAGCTGGGCTGCTCTTCCCTATAGAGTCTAACAATTTTGGTAGCCCACTCTCTTGTACCTTTGGACCTCCTGGCTGCTGCACCTGGTTTCCCTCTCTCCCTTTTCCTTTCCCCTCCCCTCTCTCCCACGTGGCTCAGCTCAGCTTGGTCATGTCCAATCTGGACTCTCCCGGATGTCCCTGTTTCTGCCTCTGGCTATGTTCTCCTACATATCTACAAGAAACCTTCTCCTCCACTATACCTAGGAGCAGTCATGTCCTTTCCTTTCCTTCTAATTTTTTTTTCATCCAGCTTCTTATTCTCCTTTTATTTTGGAAATGTTGACAATAATCACAGACCACCTGAGAGTAAGAAAGCCCATGTCAGGGTACATTTTCAATGAGGCTATTTTGTCATCAAGTTTGTCAATTGAATTCTCAAGCTGTTGATATAAAACATCCCCTTATGGCTAATAATCATACCCTGAGTATATAATTTAAGTATTTTCCTGCCCTGAACAAGAGGTGATATTGTGACTAGTATTACAAATTACTTTCTATCATCTCTATTGTTAGCTAACAACAATCTAGATTATTTTCTTCTGAACAACTTGGTGATTAATGCATTGATATCACCCGAAATCCTTTACTGATAAACTTCATCACACATTCTTCAGATTAGCATATTTCCCTATGCTTAGATATACATGAGTTCTCAACTCAACTAAAAAACAACCTTTAAATCATAACCATGTTATAACTTATTAGTCGAATGTATTGCTATTGTCCTAAACAGTCACATTATGAAAATAAGACCAGAAATGAATGATTAATAATGCTTTTTGTCTGTAACTATGATATTTACTTAAACTATCAAAATAATAACTTAGATTTATCATTTTGTGTTTGATTAACACTTGTTAGACAGGGAAATTTGTTCTAATATGCAGCAATTAATCATGAGAAACTAATCACAGGTTTAATAATGTAAAATGGATCACAGTTTACTTATTTTAAGTTTAAACTTAAAACAAAGTACAAATTAAATGTTTTTAGGCTTATCCTTGTTAGGGTTATCATTACTGTGATGAAACACCATGACCAAAGCAATCTGGGGAGAAAAGGGTTTATTTGGCTTATACTTCTAAATTCCTGTTCATTACTGAAGGAAGTCAAGACAGGAACTCAAACAGTACAGAAACCTTGAGCTAGGAGCTGATGCAGAAGTCGTGGAGGAGTGCTTCTCATTGGCTTGCTCATCCTGCTTTTTTTTTTTATTTATTGGAGCTGAGGACCGAACCCAGGGCCTTGTGCTTGCTAGGCAAGCGCTCTACCACTGAGCTAAATCCCCAACCCCTCATCCTGCTTTCTTATAGAGCCTAGGACCACTAGCCCAGGGTGCTACCACCTACAATGGGCTGAGCCCTCATTCATCAATCACCAATTAAGAAAAAGATCTACAGTCTTGCCTAGGGCCTAATCTTAATTAGTGCATTTTCTTAATTGAGGTTCCCGCCTCTCAGATGACTTTAGCTCCTGTCAAGTTGACACAAAAGTAGCTAGCACAATTGACCCCTTATCAAATTGACACACAAACATCACTCTAAAGCCATAACCTTCTCTTTAATGTTCATGCAAAGAACACACATTATAACAAACACTACAATATAAAACATTTTACAAACTCAGAATGCCCATAGTCTTACAAATTCAAACACTTTAAAAATTCAGTATCTTTAAACAAAATCTAAAGTCCCTTTTAAAGTCCAAAGTCTCCTTTAAAATTGAAAGTATTTCAAATATGGTCTCCTATAAAGTAAAAAATAAATTGTTTCAAGAGGGAAGAATGAGGACACAGTCACCATCAGATCAAAGTCAAACCAAATTCAACATTATAAATCATTCAATGTCCAGGATCTGGGATTCACTGACAACCTTCTGGGCTCCTCCAAGGGTCTTGGGTCACTTCTCAAGCTTTTCCCTTTGCAACACACAGAGCTTGTCTTCTAGGCTCAGGCCAGTTCCACTCCACACCTGCTGATGTTGTTGGTGGTCATCTCCTGTTCACTCCATACCTGTTGCTACTCTTGGTGGTCATCTCATGGTACTGGCATTTCCAAAATGCTGAGGTCTCTGCATTCTGTGTTGCACATTCGCCAATATCCTCTCTTGGGCTCTCTTCAAGGTACAAAGCCTCAACTTTCTCCATGACACCTTCAATACTCCCTCCCACTGCTACTTCTGCTTAACCATCACCAATGGCCTCTCCTGCTCTGTAACAGTGCCAAGCCTCAGCTGACCTCTTCAGTGCCTTCAACGCCACTACCTCCTGGGAGATTGTGCTGATGCCAAGGAAACACTTCTCAGAAGATTTCACCATTGTGATGCTGGTCTCTTCTTAATCACCACTAATTTCTCAGCTCCAGCTGACCTGCATCAATTGTCCCAGTGAAGCAAAGGTTTCACTTCAGTGGTTCTGGTCTCTTGATAACTACAGCCTATTTTTCATCTCCAGCTGACCAGACACCACAGATTCTTCACACAAAAGGCCCTGTGGAGTCTTTGCTTCCCACTGAAACTCCACAGGCAGGCCTATATTGTCTGTTTCTCTCAACATTTGTGTCTTCCCAGTTCCCACCGAACAGCTCACCAAGCTTTGAATGACCTTTCCATACCCAAGTTCCAAGTACTTCATGAATCTGTCCAAAACCACATGGTCAGGTCTGTCACAGTAATACTCCACTAGTTAGGGTTGCTATTGCTGTGTGAAACACTGTGAACAAATGAAAGCTGGGAAGAAAAGGATTTATTTTGCTTACACAGCCAAATAGTAGTCCACCACTGAAGGAAGTCAGGACAGAAAGACAAGCATGGATGGATCCTGGAGGCAGGAGCTAATTCAGAGGCCATTGGGGAGGAGTGGTGCCTACTGGCTTGCTCATCATGGCCTTCATATAGAACTCAGGATCACTAGTCCAGGGACAGCACCACCCACAATGGGCTGGGCCATCCCTCATCAATCACTAGTTAAGAAAATGCCCTACAGGTTTGCCTATAGCCTGATCTTATGGAGACATTTTTAAAATTGGGGTTCTTTTCTCTCAGATAACTTTAGCTTGTTTCAAGTTGGTATAAAACTATCCAGCACATGGCTCATACTGGAGGCTATTTGTGTGGTAATTTAAACAATAATAATATACTGTCAATCTCTAGCACACAGAAATAGTTCTACAATTGCCAGCAATTTAAAAAAATGAATATCCATGATCACAATGTTTAAAATGTTTTATTTATATTCTTGCCAAAAGAATGAACAAAAGCGCAAAAGTTTTCAAGTTATCAGCTTCTCAGAATCTTCCATATGTATACCTGTAGCTATGAGATCAGTTAGAGACCAAAACCAATATACAGAATTACACTTTCTCCTAGTTCTGAAGATGCAACTTGAGAATTATTCTGATAGGAACTATCTTAAAATCTTCCAATGGCTGTCAACCTTAGAAGCTGTAATTTGAGTAGAAAAAAATATGGAGCCATGTATTGCCTAAAATGAAAAAGTCTTATGAATTATGAATAATATACCATGAGGCAATATTGTCACCTGAGAACCACAGATTAGTTACATACTAGGTGATATACTTACTACATATTATAGCTGACAAATATCATTCTTTATGTCATTTGTCATTAAATGGAATATCATTTGCTGTTGCATAGCAGTAGATGAATGCAGATACATATGTATATGAATATACGTGTGTTAAAAATAGACAAGTGTTTGATTTATTTCTTCCTAAAAAACATATTTCATGTATTTCTTTCATCTTGGAGTACAGGAGCACAAATGTTATATATTTTTGCTATCATAGATACCGAAGTACAAAACTGTACTATACATTCAATCTTCATAACCAAATCTGTGTGCTTTTATAAATGCTTGAGGAAAATCTATTACTGATGACATCATTTAAATTATGTCAATGGCAAAATTTATGTCCCTTTCCTCAACATTTTTCTGAATTCAAATACCTTGTCCTAAAGAGATTGATAGTACCCCGACTGACTTAGCTGAGAGAAAGATAAGTTATTTTTTTTATTTTAATCTCACACACAGCTTATGAAATCATCATAAATTCTTTATTATGAACATCCAGCTTAAGATTTCAATAAAATAGGAGGGATATGTCCAAAATAGTAGTTTTACATAAAGATCGGTCCATTGGCCATCAGACCTGGAGGTTGTCCCCGGAAACTCATGTGGGTTACTTAGTTTCCTTGGCACCTCCATCTGTTTCAACAACCTCACTGAGGAAGTACCTGTTTCACACTCATCAGGAACCTAATGCTATTGGCTTTGTCATCCGTCGCCTGCTTCTTAATCTCTGGGTTGTAGAACCTCTTCACACTTCCAATTACACCAGTTTAGCTACTTGATTCATGGGGTCTTAATGCCTAAGGAGATTAGGTGTCCAAAAATATAAAGTATTAAAGGCGAACAAGCAGAGTCTCCAGTGTTAAGCTCAGTTTATGCAAATATTTAAGTCATCTTCATCTAATTTAAGGCCCACTTATAGTTTGTGTTCCTCGTCTTACATTAGAAAAACAGACACTGTCTTTTGGTAGTGGCTAAACAGACCACTTCTATCCTTTGCCTGTGTCTAAACTGCACTGCAAAGAAAAATGGTCTCTTTATAAAGGTGAATGAATAAATGAATCAATGAAGGAATAAAACTGGTAAAAGTCCAATGGTTTCATATACTGGGCTTCACAATATTTCATTATCAGAACTAAGACTGGGATCTTTAACAAAAGGTAAAGAACTTAAGTGCTAAATCAAAAAAAAAGATTATCAACATTTTTTTTCATTAATACATTGTGTGAAATAACACCTATAGATGGAATAACTCAGAAATAGTACCTTTAAGACAGTACCATACAAAACAATTTATATGGAGTTTAAATTATATATTTTATATATATTAATATGTAAATTAAATTGTATATATAATCAAATTAGCAGCAATTAATAAAATGTCACATATCTATGCATAACTACATGCAAGACAAACACATTAAACTTTAAAACTAACAAATTGAAAGTAATAAGTGGAAAAAAAAACAGTGAAATTTTGATTAAAAAAAAAACTCACCACATGCCGAGCAGTAGTGGTGCATGCCTTTAATCCCAGCACTTGGGAGGCAGAGCCAGGTGGATCTCTGTGAGTTTGAAGCCAGCCTGGTCTACAGAGGGAGATCCAGGACAGGCACCAAAAGTACACAGAGAAACCCTGTCTCAAAAAAAACAAAACAAACAAACAAAAACAAACAAAAAACTCAACACATATTATAGTTTATTCAGTATATGGTTTTATTTTGATACTTCTATCAAATGAAACAGCCAGTAAACATTTCCATTTAAGAGCAGGTCATGTATATCATACCTTTTCATGAACTTTCTGGCCAGGTTCCATCCCTTCAAGATGTTCTGACTCTGTGGATCCCTCACTTGATGCCATTTTTCTCTGAATATGAACATTTTGCTCACGCAAGGCAACAATCTGCAAAATAAAAGAGTAATGCCTTTAACAGGTAATTTACATGAAAATGGCTACTTGCTAATGAAGATGGGCAAATGATCGGAACACAAAGACTAAATTTACCTACATTATGATTTCAAAAAATGTCTTTAAGGACAGCATTTTGAATAACACTTATGCAAAGTCATGACATTTCCCTTTAAAAATTTAAAGCGCTGCACAAATTTACCTAAGAATATTTTTTCCCTTTTGAAATGCAGTGGCTAATTACAAAATTAGATTTTAAGTTGTGTCATAAGAATTCCTGTTGTGTGTACTTTCAAAATGTACAAGACATATACGTAAGAAGAATATAAGATGAAAAATAATTATAGTTTCAATTGCTTAACCTACAGAGCCAGCATGTAGCAAATCCTTGAGCGGGACTTTTGAGAATTTATACTTGATCCAAACCACTATATTTAAGGAGGACTCACAGTCATTATTTCAATGGTCATTAACAATATTTTTCATCCAAATTTACTTAATTGAGAAAGAAATCAGCAATAAATTCTTGTTCTTTTTCAGCTCAATTTTATGGGCATGATATTGAAACTAAGAAACAGGTTCTCAAAAAGTTCCAAATGTGATCCAAATAATAAGCTGGGTATAAAATAGTATTCTAATATATTCAAATGGTTTTCAAATATAATTATTACATAAAATTAAAAACAATTTACATGATAGTAATAGCATAACTTACTTCATGGAATCTTTTTTATATTATCAATTCGTATGTTATGACTAGGTCTAGAATGGATCAATTTCAGTGATATTTTGTATGGGGTAAATACTGAGTCAAACAAAACTATGTAATATTTGAAATCATGAGATCAATGGATCACACAGACCAACAACCATTAAAGAGCAAGACAGTAAAAATCTAAGTGTCCCTTATGTTGCTTATAGTGCTTCAGGGCTGAAATTTTTCCATAATGTGTCTATGATGTCTCTTGATCTTGCCTATGGCCTCTTACATGTGAATGTGTGTCATATATAGGGGCACATCACTATATAATCAAGAACAATTATTTAAATGTTGTTTTATAGTAAAACACTCATCAAATGATTGATTTCTTAAAATCTTTCCTTCCCCTGACATACTATCCATAAAATGACCAGAACCATCTTGGCATGAATGTGTACATGTACATATCTGTGTTTGTGTCGTATATGTGCATTTTCATGTGAGTGTGTGAACAAGGGTACATGTCCATTCATCTCTGAATTTGAGAATGTGAAGGCCGGAGGCTGACACTTGGGTGTCTTACTTGATTTTCCCCACAATATCCATTGAAATGGAGTCTCTCGTTGAACCTAGAACACGTATTTTTGCCTAAGTTGGTCAGCCCGTGTGCTCTAAGGATCCATGTGGTTCTGCTGACTCAAGCCCCACACACAGCTCAGCACTGGAGTCACAGGTACAGGGTATATCACGTTGGACATTTGCATGGATGCTGGGAACCCAAATGCAAGTCTTCATGCCTGTGATGTGGGGGCTTCACCCTTGAGCCATTTCCTCAGTTCTAGATTAAGTTGTCAATATATTATTTTATATTGTGTTACTTATTTTTTTCAAGATAAAAATTACATTGTGCTTCCAACTTATTTTTCACACATTTAAACTTTTGACAAGTTACTATGAATATTATTTTGCATATTCTTTTGAATTCCATTATGTATGTAACTAAAAATAATCATACACACTCCCTGACACTCCTTAAACTTCCTCTCAAATAGCCCACTCTCATCTTCTCTCCTCTTCCTTCTTCTTTCCTCTTCCTTCTTCTCTTCTCTTCTCTTCTCCTCTCCTGCCTCCTCTCCCCTCCCTCCCTCCCTCCCCCATCCCTCTCTTCTCTTCTCTTCTCTTCTCTTCTCTTCTCTTCTCTTCTCTTCTCTTCTCTTCTTTTGTCTTCTCTTCTTCTCTTCTCTCTTCCCTTCCCTTCCCTTCCCTTCCCTTCCCTTCTCTTCTCTTCTCATTTTGCTTTATTTTCGATACCACTCTGTGTGCTTCTCCCATGAGTTTATGCTTCTCCCACGAGTTTATGCGTGCAGAGTCACCCACTGGAGCATAGACAATGTGCTGGTGGCCACACATTTAAAGGAATGATTCTCCCAGCAGCTTTACTGCCATTATTTCCTTGTCTCCTACTTGATCCTTTACATTAAGCTGCAAGGACATTCTTGGATCTCCCCCCACCCCCAGAACTAAAGGATTTCATTGCCCTTCTAACAAAGACATTTCTCCTAGTTTCTACAGCTGACAATACCTAGTTTTCAAAACTCAACAGAAATAACTCTCAGCAGAGAGATTGGGGCCCCACCTTCAAAATTTTCTATAAGGTATTTCCACTCAGTTTTGAGTGTATAAGATTCACATAAAATCTGTTTAATTGCTTCATTTTTTCACTTTGTCTATTTGCCTAGCTAAAATTTTAATATCCCAGAGAAAAACAATTTAAAAAAGAGTGCTTTGTTGAAAATAGCATTTTCATATGAAATACCATAACAAATTGTTATGTGCGGGGTATTCAATAAGATGATGAATTAAACAAGGAATGTGTATGGAACGATGAAGTGTGTAAACCTAGATAAATCAGGAGCAAAACACTTGGAGTTCACAGGCAGCTTCAGAGACAGCCTTTTCCTCTAAGCACAGGAATGGATGACACCAAATGAAACACAAGAATGAAACGGTTCCTGGTAAAGTGATTTATCACATTCTTAACTTGCTGCCTTTTGAGAAAAAAATATAGTTCTATTAAGACAAAGGAATTTGTTATGACTATACAAAATAACAGTATTATTACTCCACTAACTCAAGATTCACGAGTCATATGCAGTAAAATAAAAGAGCCAGATCATTAAACAATTCTATGCATTTTGTTCTCAATAACTTAGGAGTGATGCATATCCCTTCCCCTGCCCCCAAACAAAACGAACTAGAACACTGAAACTCCAGACTAGAGCTATGGCTCAGGAGTTAATAGTGTTTGATGCTCTTGCAAAGGACCTGAGCTCAATTCCCAGAACTCACATGGGGTTCTTCACAACAGCATATAACTCTAGTTCCTGGACATTTGACCCACTTTCTAGTCTCTGTAGATAATCAACAATGCACATACATAAATGAACACTCACACAAATACACACACACACACACATACATACATTCAAACTCTAGTTTTAATTCCCACTATTTAGGCTCATTTCTATTTATTTAGTAAGTGAAATGAATTTCAAATATATTTTATTTTTTTAAAAAAGCAGACCCTTTGAAAAGGTTAATGAATGAATCATTGCATAGATAAATTAATTTTCTTCTGAAGATAAATTAACTTTTTATTTGAAAAATACCATGCATACTGGGCGGTGGTGGTGCATGCCTTTAATCCCAGTGCTTGGGAGGCAGAACCCGACGAATCTCTTTGAGTTCGAGGCCAGCCTGGTCTACCTTGCTAGATCCAGGACAGGCACCAAAACTACATAGAGAAACCCTGTCTCGAAAAACAAACAAACAAACAAACAAGCAAACAAATACCATGCATGAGTGTGACATTACTTCATATTTTATAAATTTCAAGTCTTTCATGAAGTATATATGCAACTTTGTTGAGCGTAAGACATAATTTCAGCCACTAATATGAAAAACCCAATTTTAAATAAATCAAGTCTAGGCCTTTCAGACAGGACAAGGATTTGGTAATTTCAATCAGCATTATATAATTTTATCCTGTTCTGTTTCTGCAAACAACAAATTACAACAGGTGGCTATGGGAGTGAGTTTTCATCATCTGATTTAATTATTGGTGTTAGTAAGATGACTCTTCCTTTTTTATTAGAGAAAGCAAGATATTCTCTCCCAGAAACGTGATTTTGCAGGTTACACTCCCTCCATTGTGTCCTGACGAGGGAGAAGAGTGCATAAGGAATGTTTGCTGATTGAGGTGCTTCTGGCCTTTTAAGAAGATTTGCCCCACAACCTGACAAATGGACTTGAGGGATGACCATAGAATTGACTGGAGACACAGCTGAATGAAATCAGCTAATGCTCTCAAAACACTTTCTGGGTCCTCTCACTCATAGGGAGATGGTCGGAAGGAAGGCTGGAGGTACTACTTTGGAAGAACAGTAAAGCGCGTAAAAGCAAGTCACTACCGAATAGCATCATCCCTTCCAAATGGAATGAATCCAATGCGAGGAAGAACTTCTGTGGAAACCTCACTTCCTATGCAGTTCTTAACAACCCTTAGAGAATGCTAAGACACACTGGGGGAAAACACTATGTTAAACTAGTTTTATAGGGATAATGGTGGAATATTATTTTAAGGTGTGTTATTTTTGTTTATGTTGCATTTGTTTAACTCGGTGTTACTGTGCCTGTCTAAAACACCTGATGGTCTAATTAAAGAGCTGAATAGCCAATAGTGAGGCAGGAGAGAGAAATAGTCGGGGCTGGAATGCAGAGAGGATAGATAGAAGAAGAAAGAAGCAGGGAGAGAAGGAAAAGAGGAGCCAGTGAAGGGGAGGACATTAGGGGCCAGCCACCCAGCTACAGAAACAGCAAGTCTCAGAGTAAGAGTAAGATTTAAAGAGGTAAGAGAATGAGAAAAACCCAGAGGCAAAAGGTAGATGGGATCATTTAAGTTAAGGAAAGATGGCTAGAAACTAAGTCAAGCTAAGGCCGGGCATTCATAAGCAAGAATAAGCCTCCGTATGTGATTTATTTGGGAGCTGGGTGGAGGCCCTTCCACCAAAGAGCAAAAAACAAACAACAATATAATGATATTATTCATTTTAAATAAGTGATTAACAGAGGTTACTTAATGAGAACTGATACAGTTGGATAAATATATCTGTAAATATAAATCATCCACAAATTCATATATTAGAACCTAAGAGCCAATGTGATAATATAAGGAGGTGAAATGATTAGGTGAGGAAAATTCTGCCCTTCTGAGTGAGATTGATCCTTCACAAGAGGGCTTTTGTGAGGAAGTAGGCCAAGTCCCTCTTTGACCTTTCCTCTCTGCCATGCAGGAATGCAGTGCTCACCACACCAATCCTGGAGGAAGAGAGAACTGTGAAACATACAATCTGGGGTTGCTTGATATTGGACCTTCTGGTTTCCAGAAATACATTCTACTATTTAGAAGATGTCCAATCTTACATAGAGCAGGGCAAAGGAAATAGGATGAACAGTGGTTCCAAGAATAGGATTCGATTATAGAAATACCTAAAGATGAGGGAGTAGTTTAGGTCTGGGTAAGAGATTGAGAAAGGTGAGATGTTGAAGTGAAGTTTACAAAAATCTTGTAATTATCACAAATCAAACATAATGGGGAATTCTGGAGGGTCCCAAAGACAAGGGCTGAAGAAAGCCTGAACCTTAGAGATCACTTGAGTCACCTGTATCAGAACGCTGGTGGCCATATGTATGGTAAGGCAGTTTTGATAATAAATTACATGAAAATGGGGGACAAGGTTTTGGAAGTGGAGAAAAGGCTGTGTTTATTGTAAAACAGCTAAGACCCTGATTGGATTAAATCCTTGATCTAGTGCTTGGTGGAAAGCAGAAGTTAAGAGCTGTGCATGGATACCTAGCAGAAGGAGTTTCCAAGCAAAGTATTTGGTGTGTGGCGTAGCTCTCCTTGTCTGACTAAAGTCAAACGTCAGAAGATGGAGAGGATTTCCAGAATAACTAATAATCAAGCAGTGAGAATTAGATTTGGAAAGCCTTACATTTGGGCATGTAAGGAATTGAAAACTATTTTAGAGACAAAATGCCAAGTGTATGGCCAAAAATTGTTTATAAATATTAAAATGAAAATATTGAGACTAGGGAATCATTCACTCACAGCATAACAGAGAAATTATCTTGATGACGTTGTGGACGCTTTCAAAACACCCTCTCTCGTCTGTCATTGGTACAGCACGCACACAATGCTAACTTTATAGGCCCAGAATGCCAAGTTTTTGAGGTAGCTACTTTCATTTAAATGTCAAAAGATGGCCCCACACAACCTCAGTTTCCCAGGCAAAGAACCTGCTGGAGTAGAGCAGCCACAGAGAGATCTTAAGAGTGAAGAGCTCCTGGTAGCCAAGGCATCGTGAAAATCCTGGATTCTCCAATCTCTAGAGTCATTTGTGCACAAATTCAGTTTGGGAAAGCTGTCATGCGGCATAGACTATACCTGATCAAGTCAGGTATGGGCTGCCCCATGCCTTGATTACAATACATCCTCTATAGTATTGTGGCAGGACATGTGTCCAAGGTAACTTCCCCACAATGAGATTTAATGTTGTTTTCCATGTTGGGTTTGGGTTTACATAGGGTCTGTTACTCTTTCAGTTTGGAGTGGGAAATTCTCTGACCAACATGGCGTTGTGGATACAACATAATGTATTTGATTTCATAGGCTCACTGCTAGAGAGAAAATTTACCTTAGTATAAAGCAAACATTTCCAATCATTTATTGATTTATTTTAATGCAGGGTTGTACTGCATAGTTTTATATCAAGTTGACATAGGCTAGAGTCATCTGAGAGGAGGGAACCTCAATCAAGGAAATACCCCCATAAGATCAGGCTGTTGACAAACCTGTAAGTTATTTTCTCAATTAATGATTGACAGTGGAAGCCCAGCCCATTGTGGATAGCGCTACCCCTGGGCTGGTGGTCTTGAGTTCTATAAGAAAGCAGGCTGAACAAGCTATGAGAAGCAAGCCAGTAAGCAGCTCCCTTCCATGGCTTCTGCATCAGCTCCTGCCTCCAGGTTCCTGCCCTGTTTGAGTTCCTGTCCTGACTTCCTTTGACAATAAACAATATATGGAAGTATAAACCAAATAAACCCTTTTCTCCCCAACTTGCATTTTGGTCATGGTGTTTCATTCTAGCAATGGTAACTTAAACTAAGGCAGGGGTATCGTACAACCCAATGTGGCCTCCAAATCACTAGGTAGCTGAGAATGGTTTTGAACTCCTAACCTGCTTGCTTATATGTGCCTAGAACTTAGATTAGAATTGTGTACCACTATGCTCACTCTTATGTGGCAGAGGGAATCTAACCCAGGGCATTGCATTTGCTAGGCCAACATTCACTGACTAAAGCCACCCCCACAACCCCTCACCCATACACAATTTACATGACATTTCCCTGAGTTTTGGATGTAGACCTTAAAGCTAATGTTGAAATGACCTAGAATACTGGGCCTATTAAAGACAAATTTGAATCACATGCATCTTGAACAATGCTATGATGTTAACCTCTATGTCAACCCCAAAAACTCAAGTTGAAGATGCATTATGATAGCATTAATTTCTGAGCCTTTTGGAAGTGATTAAATAATGAAAACTCTGCTGTCAAAAATGGGATTGAAATTCATATTAAAATGGTTCAAAGGAACAAAGGAGGCCATCTTGGCTTTCTGTGTCTTTGTACCATGTGAGGGAAAATTGTCCCGAGGGTCATTTTGGAACCAGACTGGGTTGTCTCTGAATATTCGTCTTTAACATCTTTCTCTTAGACTTCCCAGCTCCCAGAATCATGAGAAATTAATCTTTGTTGTTCATAAACTACTCAGGCTTAATTTTTTTTGTTATTGACTAAGGGAAGAAATAGAAGTTAGCTCCATAGATTTCAATGATTTTGGTATATTGCCACACATGACCTTGCATTTTCAGTAAACTAATAACTAAGCTATAGATAATAATGTCTCTAGTTGTAGGATAGAAAAGGAGCATGTGTTTTTTTCCCACAAGTACTGACTTCTTTACACTCTGGATTTATTTATTTATTTATTTATTTATTTATTTATTTATTTATTTATTTATTTATTTATTTTAGATCATGAGGGTTAGACTCTTACGTAGACAGATGTAATGAAAATATTAAAGATATTTTGTAAATATAAGACAATTAAGATCTATTCTATCTCAAAGGTTGTTAATACGTTTTCAAGTGTATTACAGATTAGGTGACCGGGCTCTCCACCATTAAGCATGCTGTATTTGTGGTCTCAATTCAAAATGGTTTTATATTGGATGAATACGTGAAAGTCTAAGAATATCTAAGAATTGAATTATTCCTTTGGATTTCTCAAAATGGAACAGGAAAGGGGATATAAATTAAGCTAAGTTTCATTTGATTTTTCTGTCTTTATGACTTAGAAAATTTCATGTATAGGACATTTTCATGAAATTGTATGAGGAAGACAAGTAGAAATTCAGAGGTAAAAAAATTTCCAACTAAAAACTAGTAGCATTAATAATAACTGCCATAAATTAAACATTATGTGCCATGTATAGGATAAGGCAATATATATATATATATATATATATATATATATATATATCTTAGTTAATTTTTCCTAATGTTATGAATTTAGATTGCTTTTTCTCCTTTGGCCAACAAGGAAACTAGTAGAGAGTGAACAGTAAAACACTTAAAACTATTTCTACGGGAAACAATATAACAACAGATAATTTTCTAATATACATATAATTCTTTTAAAGCTCAATCTTTGTATGTATTATGTTTTAGTATCTTTGAGTAACTAATTAAATGATGCCCTGCAAATATAAACTAAATATTAGGTCAAGACAACAGTTTTAGGTTCTGCTGGCAATGTAATTCACTGTTTTACTCTTGGCTAATGATTTAGCATACATCTTTACAAAACAGTATTTGGCATATATATTTTAAAAACAGTTTGAAGATTTCTAGAGTTCTCATAGTAAGAAAAAAGTTCATGCTGCTTACATTATTCAGCATTTTAATTTATAATTTGTAGGTGGCCCCTAAACATTTAAATTCATCTTGAAAATTCCCCAACAATTTTTGTTTTAAACTAAACTACATCCACAGGAAATCCCACTGCTTATTATACAGGGACCTTCATGATCAGAGATTAAAATTCATATTTCCCTTAACCAATTTCACAACAATTTTCAGGCAGTATACCCATGTGATTAACAGTGATTCATTTTGTCTATTTTTATTTCAAATTCCAGGAGTGAGACACAAGAAGTATCACCATACCAACACATAATTAGCTCCTACATAGATATATATTCTAATTCTAGCTGAATTTGACATTTATATAACACTGTGACCATGATAAACAAAAATAAAATACAGAAGAAACTATAGAGCAATAGAGTTTTACTTAAGCAATTACAGTTTAAGGCTGTTATATACATGTGGGAAATCCTGATTATTAAGACACATTCAAACAGAATGTAGAGTTCTAACCAGTCACCATTTCACTTTATATCCTCGGTTTGGAGGAAAAAAGATTTATAAAAACCACAGAGGCATACTAAGATGATATGAACACGTTCATGCAATTTGTGCAAATTAACCAAGTTGCACCTATATCACTGATATCAGCTTATTTCACCTATATTTCAGGAAGCACAGATAGACTGTGAAAGCCAACTATTCCAGTGAGTGACTTGAGATGAGAATACGAAGTTTGATTCTAAATCTGCTCTTTTAAAAAAATATTTTAAGTGAGATTATTTCAGGAGCAATAAAATATCAAATATGTGTATATTTTGCAGTGACTGCTTATGAGAACCACTTTCAATAATTATCATTTAAGAACAGCTGTGTTTTTAACATATGTATGTATAGAATTTCAAATTAAATTGAAAATGTCCACCAAAATAACTACTGTAGTCACCTAATCACTACTTTAATTATATTTTCTCACACCCGGTTACACTTTATTTCCATGATTGTAATAATTACCCATTATTTATAGCATTAATACAATTAAATACTGTAGATTTTGCAAGAGGCTTATAAAGGGGTACATAAAACATAACATAACTGAGATGGCTCAGTGGTTAAAAGCACATACTGTTCTTGCAGAGGACCCTGGTTCAGTTCCCAGCACCCTCCTTGTGATTCACAGCCCTGGGTAACTCAATCTCAGAGGATTTGACACCCTCTTCTGACCTTTGTGGACACCAGACACACATGCAGGCAAAACACCCATACATCATACACATAAAAGAAAAATAAATAAATCTAAGTAAGGAAACTCCTCCCCAAATTAATTGAAATTGACCAGAAGAATTAATAGAAGTTTTTTAGGCACAGAAAAGAGTTTATAGTGAGCTCTCGGCTAAGAGTGACCTAAAATAGGAGATTAGTAGTAAAAGCTGAAGAAATTGTTAATGTAGTTAAGCGCAAGGATTAATTCAGAGAATGAAAGAGAAAAAAAAAAGCTCTAAGTAGTTTTCCAAAAGTGGCATTGGTATGAAAACACACGTTTTTATTTTTATTTGTTGGTGTTTTATGACAGGGTCTCACTATGTAGACCAGGCTACTCTCAAATTTTTCATGACCTTCCTGCTTCTGCTTGTCAGTGCTGATTGCAGAAATATGCTATCACATCCACCTAGAAAACACTTTTAACAGTATCTACTTTGCATTCTATAAAGAGAGGCATCCATTTCAAATATAAGTACGAAAATAAATGAATAAGGAGGGGTAGACTGTTCGTTGAGATAAATAAGTGGCATAGAGAAGTACTACACCAAATGTAAAATTAGTGGGATGAACAATGTTGAGACTTCAATGTTGATTTCTGAGAAGGTTGGCAGCCACATAGCTAAAGGTTTTAATTACATCGAGCTATATCCTTCATTCTCCAAGAGGGTACCCTGCTTAGTAACTTACCACCTTCATGAAAAATACAACAGAGTCCTACTTAAAAACAAGATAAAACAAAATTGTCTACCAATGAAACTAAAAGATAGAACGTATTAGATGCCTTTATTATTATAATATACTTCTTTACAAGGAATGGGATCTTTATTCAGCTACACTCATTGAGAACATCTATGGATCCCTTTATATCCTGAATCTACAGAGAATAAAGTATGCTGATGTGCTTTTTCCTTTATCTAAGGGCAAGAAGACAAGCGATTATACATGAAACTTTCCCCTCCATAATAAAAAAAAAAGAAGAAGAAGCAAAAATGTGGAGACCAGATTGTTCTGAGAAACATGAAAAAGTCGAATGAGAGTTCAAGGGTGATCACCGTGCAAGCATGAGGCACATTCTGTGAATAAGATTCCTGGGCTTTCAGCAGTCTCAGAAAATATTTATTTTTCAATGATATGAACAGGAGTTCTTTCAAACTTTGCTTTTTGTGTGCTAGGAGCCAGAAAACACTCAGAGCAAATATTGATTATTAAATTAAAAAGAGCTAAGTCTACATAGCCTAATCCTGTCTTTGTCTTCTCTTTATTCAAAACTCTGACTGGTTTACTAGTGACAACTTTGAGGGTGTAGAATGAACCTTCTATTTTTATAGTCCATTAATAAACACTGGCATCTTATAAAATGTCACATTAGTGACAATATCTGCGAGGATGGGCTTGCTGATCACTGTCTTTCCCCTTTTAGCGTCATACAATATGACCTCCTCAGCCAGGCGTGGTAAACACTGTAAAAAGGCATTTGGGTTATTGTTCTGTTTTGTGTCCCAATCAAGGCAGAAGTGTCAAAACAACAGGCTGTGTTTTAGCCCCATTTCAGTGACTGAAAGGGTCTTAAGGGAAAGAAAGCTTTCCAGTGTGTCTGAGAACTATTTAAGAAAAATGTAGGGAGCAGAAACAACATCCATTAGTCACTGCTGCACCTAAGAAGTCAGGGAAATGAAAAGGATTTATCCATTTAGTCCCTTCCTTAGAAATAACAAAAGCATGCTAGGCCCATTATTCTGAACAATTTCTTTTAAAGTAATTCATTTGCTTTGGTTCCAATGATAATTATTATGTGCTACGTTCATCTGAATGCATTTCAATTTTTACCTTTTTGGCATTTTTAAAATGTGTTCGCGTGACAAAATGTCACTAGGGGAAGGGAGCAGAGAGTAGGTTTAATGACCTTATTTCATGGGCAAAATAAAATAAAATTACAGACAATGAGCAATAAACTCTTTTTCTATTCCCAAGAAATTGCCAGCTAGACAACATCACTTTGGCAGAGATTCTTTGGCTCTTTCTTTTTTGAAATAGCCTAAAGAACGTGAATAATAATGTCCAGGACAGCAGTGACATTAGCAATAACATTATCAACAGTGATCTTTGTTGAAAGGTTTTTTTTTTCTTCTAAGAATCATTTCAATTATATTACATGCATTAAGTCATTTGAACATTACAACATCCTGATAAGATGATTTCTGTTAATATGTCTGGGGTAACTGAGGCAAGGAAACTAAGGAAGTTGTTCTTGGATATGGAAATCTCAAATGAGTCACTGTGAAAGGAAAGCTAGTTACCCTGGGTGGGACGACAACTCTTCTTTGGCTTGTATTTGTCACTTTCTTTCAGCCTTCTCTTTTCAAGGTAGCAGATACATTAATAAAAACATCCAATCAGATAGTTTGCACAGGATGCCTGGTTATAGTTATCACTTTCTTCTAATATATTGAGTTTTGACTAGCCATAACTATTCCCTTTTTCTTGTGTCATATTTTATGTATCTCTACATTGTATTTCTATTTTGACATTGTGAACAAGCTAAAAACTGCTGTTTTGTTTTTGAGTAGTTAAAACCATAAAATGATGATAATATTTTGTGACGTAAAATTGTAAGAAATTATTTCTTAGTGTTATTTGAAACACGACTATAGTTCATGAGTTTCTATGTCTCGGGTGCTCTCAGTCCACAGGTGGGATAATTATGCTAAGCTGTGCTACAGCATGGTACCTAAAATATTGGTAAGTGCCAGAAAATGGTTATGGTTACTTAATCCAGTGACTCTCGTCTGCTTCCTACCAAAACCAAAACCAAAACAAAATGATAAAACCCTACAAAACAAAATAAAAGAAACAAAAAAGTCCATTGAATGGATTAATAAAAGCAATCATGAACAAAATGGACAAAGCAGGAGAAATCAAAATACCTGGTTCCAGCTAGCCTACCTCAACTAGAATGATGATGGCATAAAAATCAATGTAAACAATACAATTGAAATTTGAGTAGAAGAGCCAGATATATACTCATGCATGCATCAGTAATGAAATAATCTTAAACTAAGATGAAAGAAACAAACATTTGAGGCAGATGATTCTCTTTAATGAATAGGGCTAAGAAAAAATAAAGATTCACAACAGAAGAATGAGGAAGACCTATGTTTATATATAGGTAAAATGATCAGCTCAAAATAGGTCAAAGACTTAATTGTAAGACCTGAAACTACTTGTGAAATTACTGGAAAACACTTAGAGGAAATACTTGAAGATATTAGTATAAGCAATTAATTTTAGTAGACTTCAGTTGCACAGGGGAAAATACTAAACAGATGAGATTATGACACACTGAGACACATACATGCAGAAATATACCTATAGAGCCTGATATATACATGTGAATAAATATACTGAAGAAATAACCTGTATATCTATATATCTGACAAAGTTTTAATACGATGTTGTGTAAAAACCTAGATAAATCAAGACAACCACCATAATAATCCAATTAAAATGGATTAAGGGTCATAATGAATATAGTCAACGAAAGATATATAAATGTCTAATTAACATATGAATTGATGCTCACTAGCATTATTCTATGGGAGATATAATGCAGATGAAAACCAAAATGAGCTATCACCTCATCTGAGTTGAAGACTATCATAAAAATGACTGAAAATAATACATGTTGGTGAGGATGAGGACAAGGGAGAGCTGTAACACTACTGGTGAGATTTGTCATTAGTGTAGATATTGAGAAAATGAACATGCACTTTTCTCCAAAAGCCAAAAATAGAATTACCACATAATCTAAAGCCCCTAATTGTCCTATACAATGGAAAGAAATGAAATCTGCACATAAAAAAACCCACTTACATTACTGTGTTTATTCATTATCATTCAAGATAAGGATTCAATTTAAATATTGAACAATGGAACAGTATTTTAAAAATAATGTATACACACACACACACACACACACACATACACACATACACACACATAAACTGTTCAGCTCCAAAAACCATGAAATTCTTTAGTAACCATCATGTGTATGACTTGAAGGATTTTTAGTGAAATAGTACATACATAGCAAAACAAACAAGAAATTATCTCACTCATAAGTAGAAACTAAAAGCATTTAGTATAATAGCAGTTGACATTAAAACAGTGGTTACTAGAGAATGGAGAGACTCCTGGGAAGGAGAGATTCGAAGACTCCATCAACACTTGAAATATTAGTTAAATCCAATTAATAAATTATATTTTATGGAATAGGACAGTGAATATAATTAACAGTAATTTGTATTATATGTCTCAAATTATATTCGTACAAAAATTATAGTTATGTGCTAAAATATACTACTTAAAGTCTCTATATAAGTAAAATAATTATACTGTATTTAATATATATTCATATTTATGAAATCAGTAGAATAATACGTTTTGTAATAAATCACATTGATTGGACAAATAAAAAATCTTCATTTAATTTGTAGGTACTGGTTTCATGAATTAATGATAGTTGCTTGAGTTTATCATATTGTGTTGTAGTTACAAAATATTGAATTTCTAGTTTCAATGATTCTTCCATAGTTGCCTTTCCTCTTCCGTAGATTTCTAGTATTTCCTGGTGTTATTGCTCAACTAGACATTATTCAAGGAACCTAAAGTAATTTTCATTTAACCATAGAAATTACAGTAGACAATTGATGGCTTAGAAAATGTCAATGCTAGGAAAGAGTTGGAGAAGGTACAATCGGTAAGGATATAAACATAAGGTTTTTCTCTCTCTCTCCCTCTCTTTTGTCTTTCATTCCAGTAAGATTTTATCATTCTTATCAATGAATATAAGTCTACTCAATCAGTTTAATAAAAGTAGTACTTTATTTGCCCTAGCACCTCAAGAACAATAAATATTCCATCTAAAATTTTAAAAGCACTATAGTTTAAAATTTTTGTAACAACTACTTTCTCCTCTTCCTCTCCTCATTTTGTTGTTTTGCATCTTCATGTTCTTTTCTTCCTATTTTATGAACCTCTCACAACACATCCTTTCATTCTAGCATGGCTAATTTTCCTCTTTGTGCCTCAATAACAATGTTTTCTGAGTGAAAAATGGAATGTTCATTTTAACAACATGATTGTAATAAAAGGAGAACCTAATCACACCAGCTGTTCATCCAAACTTTCGATGAAGATGTTAGAAGTTAAGTGATTTGGGTATTAGGTGACAGAATTCTGAGGGAAGAATTTTGTCTATAATTTAAGGAGATGTCTTGGTCTTTACCTTTAAGTGGTAATAATTAGAGTCCACAACAAGAGTGCATCTGTTTGAAGAGTGTGAACACAATGCACTTTAACTGATAGGCTTAGTTTGGGGATAGGTTATGTGAGAGAGAAAAAAATCAATAAGATTAGGGTACTTTGTGTCTCACCAATGAGTCTAAGATCAACCACATGGCTAGGCAGTAAATGAATTTTGTTTTATAATAAAACACAATAAAAACTCTTGACATGAAAATGTGAGTGACATTTCCTGGTTGACAATACTCTGTCTGAAATGGATCTAGGCATGTAGCACATCAGTCAGTAAGACAATAGAAGTTCCATGCTGGGAACTTCCTGGGCTCTGCCTTTTGTTATTTTTTTTCTTGTATAACGTTAATCTGTTTTCTTTAATGTAATAGACCACAGCTTTGAGCATGAATTCTATGTGTCTTCTGAGAGAACCAGTGAACCTGTTGGGAATCTGGGAGTGTCCCACATTTTAGGTTGTTATTGGGGGTGGAGGTCTTGTGAAGTACCATGCCCTTGGACTTTGAGGTTTGGTCAAGTATGAAAAAAAGCTATGGTAAAGACAGATGGTTTCTGACTTACTAGGACTTAATAGTGTACTTGACATTCTGATGGTAATGATTACATATTTAGTATAAATTATATACTGAAATTTTTTCTGAGGGTGGAAACGTAATATTTTCTCACAATATTATCTATATAATAAATATACATTTTTGGATTATGACATTTTTAATTTGTGATGAGTTTATTGGGACATGGTTCTACCACAAATCAAGGGGTGCAATGATTACGTATAATTGTCAAATTGATACAATGTAGATCAAGTATAAAGAGTATCTCAATGAGTGGTTGCCTTGGTCAGGTTAGACTATGGATATACCACAAGAGATTCTACTAATTGAGTTAATTCAGTTGAGAAAGTCCGCCGTGAACATGGATGGTACTATTTCATGGACTGAGTCCATGATGTAGGAATAGAGCAAAGTAAGCTAGTACTTTAAAGCAGCTATGCTTTGATTTCTTTTTTTCCCTGACCTTGGGTATGACAGAGTAGCTATTTTGAATTCCTGTCATCTTGATTTCCTGCAGTGATGGATTGCAAGCTCAAACTGTGAGCTAAAATCAACCCTTTCTCCCTGAAGTCAGTTTCTGTCGGTATATTTTACCATAGCAACAGAATGATAAAGTGTGTCTGTAGTGCTGACTGAACTGTGGTATTTTTGGCTACCAGGAACTTTTAAAATCAATTTAATCAGTAATTAAATATTAGTTAAAAATAAAGTGATCAATGGACATTTCATTTCTACACTAAGGGAAATGATTAGGGTGAAAAGTAGATAATTTACTCATTAAAGTTTTCCAACTAGCTTCAGAATATGGATGCATTAATGGATGTTTTAAAGAATTCAATGTTTAATATATAATATTTGACACATTTTAAAAACAGGCTAAATTATGTAATTTAATATCTGAATTACTAATATAGCTAATACAACTATGTCTTTTAATAGAAAGAAGTCCTGGACCCTGAAATAGTTCGTAGAAAATAATAAGCAGGAAGATGTCATGGTGGATTTAAATGACTGGGAATAAATGAACTGATAGCTTAGAAAGTCATGCCAATTTTGTATGTGTGAAGTACTTTTTATGGAGAAAAGGACCACATAGCAGAGTGGCTGCTGTCACTTCAATTAGGCACCTTAAATTTCAACCCCTACTGATCACTAATGTTACTCTGAACATTTTGCTTTGTTTCTGAAAGCTGGTTATCCTACTTTTCACAATGCTAGAAATTAATTAGTTTTTCTTATAGGCTAGTTATGATGACTAAAAATGTATGTATGTTGGGGAAATGTGGACTTCTTAGCACAGGTCTAAGCATACAGTAATCTTTCCCAATAGTATATATATAATAGTATATATAGTAATTTTTTACCAAATTCATGAAGATGTGAATTTCAAGGTCATCTATAAAGTACGTATAGTGCCATGGAATCATTCTAAATATAAGATGATATCTTTTTATCTAATAAAAGATCATGTAGTCCTGAATATTATTTAAGGAATGTTATTTTTGTCTTAGCACTAAAATGAAGGTGGATATGGAAATGTATTCCTATTGGCTTTGCTAATATCTAATATTGGCCATTGAGATCAATCACAGCAATATAACTTCAGTACATTAACTTATTCATTATATATATTATCTTATCCAAGAATCATGATGGAATCCTAGGTAGACCCTGTATCTATTAATATTTCTTTTATAAGGAATGAAAAACTGAAACAGAAGATAAATTAATAATTAAATTAATTAATTAATAAATTATCATGAGTGACATAGTTTGGATGTAGTAGATCTAGAACTCAAAGTTGAATCTTCTGAGTTCAGTGTAGCATTTCATTTTATTTTGGTATGTTTTGACTTTGTATCTCAACTCTCACTGAGCTTCAGTATTTCATTTACAATGTTTAAAAGATACGTAATCTTTTCCACATTATTAACTCTAAAACAAAATTGTGTTCTTCCTTACTGCCCAACCTGATGCTTTATATTATATTGAATGATTAAACTTGTTTTATTTAAAAATAATACTTTTATAAACATACAGTTAAAATTCAATACTTTCTGACTTGTATGTTCAAATTAAATATGAAGTGTGATCTTACTAATATAGAGAAGAAAACAAAAACAGTTGAATGTATCACATGTGAAGATAAAGCAAAAATGACTGCTACTGTGAACACAGGCCCTCTTAAGCTTTCATAACAGAAGATCTTTGAACCAAAACAAGGAAGAGTGACAAAAAAAAAGTTTGAAATGGAATTCCCATGTGTCCTACACAACACTGACCAACTTGAACTTCCTGCTTAGTTTGCTTCACACAAATCCTGGAAATGACCAAAAGAATAGAAGTAGGAAAAGGCAGTTTTTAAATTCCCCTCTCTTTATTGAATTTTAACATGTATTGTCAGAAGACAGACATAATATGATTTTATTTGGGAAAGGTTATTTTACTGACATGTGTACTTATCAGGAGCAAAGGAAACAATTTTCTCCAGATGGTAATATGTGGGTAATTTAGAGTTTCTACATTGATCTTTATAACATAATATCACAAAGAATAACTCAGAAGTATAATTTAAAAAAGTTCTAGAACTTTCAACTACTGGTTTAACAAAGCTGAAACTTTTTAGTTGGCCAATAAGAAAAAAATGATATATCCAATCACTTTTCAAATTTTCTATGGAATAGATAAGTTAATAACTATACAATTTTTTAACAAAAAGAGGCAATTTCAATAGGAAAACTACATTCCTATTGAAACAAAAACTGTAGCCTCTGAGGTTTACATTGTCTTCAAACAGTTAATTTTCAGTGCTTTGGGGTGCTACTGCCACATCCAAACTCCATGTTCGCTAAATAAATACTGTTTCTTGTCACATTTACATGTATGTAGGTGCTTCAATAGTATTTCATTTCCTGCTAGAATATTAATTTAGTTTGTAAGGAATTTACCAATATGATTATTAATGATGAATAGGCTAATCAACCAGTCAAGGTTTATATAAACATGAAGGAAATTTGAAAGCCGTTGTGAGAATAATCATCTCTGCTAAGTAATGGTAGACATGCAGAATTCAGTCCACTTTTACCTCACAGAAAGGAGAAATAATTAGAACTAAATGACCCAAAGTGAGATTTGCAAAGGACCAGCCAGGGGAAGTAGATCTTACTGAAAAACCAAGTCACTGAATTTTGCAATGGGTTTTCTAGCCTTAGAGCCTTCCCTTTACAAGTATGGAAAATTTTAATTAGGAGAAAAAATGAACTTAATCATTTCTTGATTACTACAAATAAATGATTTTGTAATGTGGGATGAGAATTGCCTCAGGAAAATTCCTAAGTATTCCTCAATAACTTTTCTTCTCTCCTCATAATTTCTGGGTCATTTTCAGCTATTTTAGTTTCATTTAAACGACTTAAACTTCAGTTGTTTGTGGATGTAAGAAGCTTTGTAAGACTTTAAAGTTAGGAAATTTTAGAGAAATATGTCCCTTCTGCCTTTACTACAGATGATCAACATCATAGGAGACACATTATACTCATATTTGTATCTCTTTCCTTTTAATTATTAAATAACTTCATAGACATAAATAAGGAAGTATGATGGGACAATTCCATGGTGTTTTGCTTGATGTACTGTGGCTCTTACTTGGTTTGCTGTGGAAACTTTATGAGAACTCCTAGTGAGTTTACTGTCAGGTACTGAAATGTCTCGCTTAGCATATTTGAGTCGTTGGCATATTATCTTAGTCATCGTCCCCTTATGTTGTTCCTGCCTCCTGTAGGAGACAAAGCTGCTGTCCTTAGGTAGAATGCCTCTTATGAAATCTCTGCCTCTTCCTGATTATTCAAACAAAACGTTCATCGCCATTAATGGAAAGACCTCCTTTGCTTGTGTCTATCACTGTCTTTTTCACCAGTACTCTCTCTCCTTTGTTTTTTTTTCCCTCCATCCCCAATGGGTCATAAGTGTTTTCTTTCAACTCTGAAAAGCATATTTCTCAATGCTTCAACTTCGATCTTTGCCGTGGGATGTCCTGTATGTTGTAAATATAAGTTGCTATGGTTGATTGATAAATAAAACACCGATTGGCCAGTAGCCAGGAAGGAAGGGTAAGGTAGGCGGGACAAGGAAGAGAAGAATGCTGGGACGTGGAAGGCTGAGGCAGAGAGGCGCTGCCAGCTGCCGTGATGAGAAGCAACATGTTAAGATACCGGTAAGCCATGAGCCAAGTGACAACTTATAGATGAATAGAAATGGGTTAATTTAAGATATAAGAACAGTTAGCAAGAAGCCTGCCACGGCCATACAGTTTATAAGTAATATAAGTCTCTGTGTGTTTACTTGATTGGATCTGAGTGGCTGCGGGACTATGCTTCTAACCATTCACCTTTATACTTTTTAAAAATATATTTCTAGGCATTCCTTAGAGTATTGGGTTTTAATCCAGCTCACAGGATCAATTCTATCAAATGATGTGTTTGAAGCAATGACTCTATCTAATCAATAGACCTAACTCTTCCCACCTAAATATGAATTTGATTCCTCTCCTTCCTCACACCATTTGGATCCCGTTTGCTTCTGAATGATTATGGAAGTTAATTTGTATATGCAAGTCCCTTGCTTTGTCCGTAGGGAAATACAAGTCAAATAAGACTATAGAAGAGGTGCAATGAAATTTTTATTTCCTTAAAAATTTACTTGAAAGTTAGTAAATTAAGTGACCAGAATTAGCATGAGCATGTAAAATGTAAAATGCACATTAAAAACACAGTTCATCTTGCAGCTAGACAGGCTAAGTATTTTTTTATTTAATGCAGTCATGTGGAAAGATTTTGAAAATAAACATGCCTGCTCCTGTGTTCACTACAAATTAACCTGTCAATGCAAGTTTTACAGGTACTTCTGAATAATCCATTTTGTCTGGATCAATTAATAATTAAACAAGCATATGGGTTTCTGGCAATAGGAAACACATTTTAAGGATGTAATCTATTTTTCTTTGTACTTGCCTTGTGCTCTACGTTTTGTGTAGCTTTCTGATTTTAAGCTACAACAAAAATTACCATCCATGAAACAAAGACTTTATTGTACTTATTCTATCCACATAATCTCGAGTCACTTTTTAAGGATGACAATTTACAAAACATATTCGGTGTTAACAATGCAATCTCGCTTTTTAGAGAGGTTTTATAATTCAGCAAATTTCCATTTTGTGTATGTGTATTTGTAATATTTTATCTGTCCCACTTTTCTTTTCCAGAAATGACAGGTTCAATAATGCATGTGTTCTATTCAGTTTGTTTTATTCTGCCATTGGTCCATGATTATTTCAGGAAATTATAACAATTCTTTTCAATCAAAACCATAACATGTTACTGAGTTTATAATATGCATTTTTTTCTTTACCTTATCAGTTGGCCTAGAGACTTGAACACATGTTCATGTCTTCCTTCCATGAAAACACTGATTTGCTTATTATTATCTATAGGCTTAAGTCCTGGCTCTACAAATACCTAACTCAGGTGATGCTCTCTCTGTATCCTGATTCCCATTTATGCCTCTGCCTGATTCCAGCTCATCTTTCGCTTGGTGAATCTAATGAGCATCTACATAAAACATCTTCCTAGGAAGATGTCTAAGACAATAACTGTCTGTCCTCACCTCTACTTATAAAATCAGTTTTTCTGTTTTATTTAATGTTATCACATCCTGAATACACTTTAACTTTCATCTTTGTCATATTTTGTTTTAATTACATTTCTTGTAGTATAATAAAATTTGCCATTTTAAATGGTATCATTCAGTTGTGTTAAATACATTACCATTGATACTCCCAGAATATATGTCCAGAACTTTGTCTCCTTGAATATATCTTCACTGCATTAAATACTGTCATCATTATAACTACACTGTAAGGTTCCTATCTCCAATACTAGATTATAGTCCTGATTGAATTAAATTGAAGTGCTAATTCCTTGTTTTAGTCCTATTCAGTATTTAATGCAATTTTGACAAACATATAATTGTCCTAAATTTGAATGGGAGTATGATGACTAAAATAATAAGTAAGGACAATATTTAGGTAGCCATATCACATCATATGAACTCTCTAGTCTTACTCTACTTGATCTCCCATTTTAACAAAAAAAAAGTGTATAAAAAAGTATTCCTGCAAGAGTTTTGCAATTTAAAAAATTTAAAAAAATATAAAATGTTCTTTTAGTTTTCTTTCAAGAGCTCCACAGAATCTGATTTCTATCCACCTTGTGATTCTCATCTCCCTCATTGGCTCACATACAGACTGTTCCAAACACAGGATCATCTATGGTTCTGAACTGTTGTTTCATGTCTTCCTAATCATAGTGCTTGTTCTCCTTGAAATGGTTTTCAGAACTTAACATTGTATATAAAATAAATTATGTAATTATAAAATATCTCAATAAAGGATTTATTGAATTAAATCTTAGTCTTTCTGCACCGGTGTGCTCAAATATTGTCTGTAGAGTGAAGACAAACTATTGACAAACATATTGGTCGTATGGTTCATGTGATTGTAGTGAATGAAATAAATATGAATGGAAAAGGTGTATTTTACTTGTCTGGGAAGCAGTGATCTAAGCTTAGACAGTTATAATGCTAGCTCCAGTACTTGTTGAATGGTTGTAACACTTGCAGGAACAATGAGCTTTAGAAATTTAAACTAAGGATCAATGACTGGTTGTTGGCCAGGAATCATAAGGGGCTTCATAAGAGAGGTGAGCTTACACTGGGGAGTGTGATTTCAGTGGGTTTGTCAGATTTGGGGATGGATTCCAGGAGAGATGTTATCACAAGTAAGAACTAGGGTCAAGACCTTGTGGAATGCTTTCAAAACCAATACATGCTATAATTATATTAAAAAAAATTTCCAGTGTCCCAATAACTCAGACAAAGGCATGAGGGAAGAGGGAATTAAAATTGTATTTGTAGGTTAAGACTATTAAAAGGTTTTAGTGGTATATTTCAATTCTATGCAATTTATATCATCACCCAGTTAGCATGCATTAATATGGTATGTTGCATATTAAGACTGAAAATATAAATTATATGTGACAGAAAAATTACAAGCAGTAATTTGGGTTCATGTATAACCTTACAGTAGCACAGGTAATGAATTTAGTGTGGGTTTTCAATTTGGTTTCGTTGATCAATGTGTCTGCTTTTTTTTTTTTTTAAACCAATACCATGCTCTTTTAAGGACTATAGCCCTGTAGTACAACTTGAAATTGGGGATGGTGATACTCTTGAAGTTTTTTTCTTAATTAGGATTGTTTGAGCTACCCTGATTTTTGTTTGTTTGTTTGTTCTTTCTTTATGGTGCTGAACAATGTCCTTTAAAGATCTGTGAACATTTATGTTGGAATTTTGGTTGGGATTGCATTGAGTCTGTAGATTATTTTTGGTAGGATGGCCATTTTTACTACATTAATCCTACCAATCCATGAGCATGGGTGATCTTTTCATCTACTGATATCTTTCTCAATTTCTTTCTCCAATGTCTTAAGTTTTTAATCACACAGTCTTTTACTTGCTTGGTTAGAGTTAACCCAATATATTTCATATTTTTGAACCTATTGTAAAAGGAATTGTTTCCCTGATTTCTCTTCAGTCTATTTGTTATTTGTATATAGGAAGGCTTCTGACTTTTGTGAATCAATTTTTTTTTATCCAGATACATTTGCCAAAAGTGTTATTAGCTGTTGGAGTTCCCTTGCGGAATTTTTAGGATCACTTATATATATTATAATGTATCATCTGCAAATAATGATATGTTGATTTCTTCCTTTCCAATTAGTATCCCCTCAATGATCTCCTTCAGTTGTCTTATTGCTTTAGCTAAAACCTCAAGTATTGTAATGAACTGATATGGAGAGAGTGGACAACCTTGTATTGTTCTTGATTTTAGTGGAATTGCTTTGCATATCTCTCCATTTAATTTAATGTTGGCTATAAGATTGCTCTAAGTTTCCTTTATTATGTTTAGGTGTGTATCCCTAATCTCTCTAAGATGGTTCTCATGAAGGGATGTTGGATGTTCTCAAAGGCCTTTTCTGCACCTAATGAGAAGATCATGTGGTTTTTGTCTTTCAGTTTGGGTTACATTTATTGGTTTATGTATGTTGAACCATCCCTGCATACCTGGGTTGAAGTTTTCTTGATTGTGGTAGATGATCCTGATGTATTCCTGGATTTGATTTGCAAGTATTTTATTGAGTTTTTTTTTTTCCTGAAAAGGCAAGGTAACTCACTGGAGTCTCTTTTATAAGGACACTAATCCAATGCCTCATTTCCATGTGCCATCACTGGAAGTTAGGTTTCAACACATTAATTTCAAGGAAGCAAAAACATTCCATTTTTTGCATCTATGTTCATAAGGAAAATTGGTTTATAATTATTTTTCTTTGTTGGGTGCTTATGTTGCTTTGGTATCAGGGTAACTGTGACTTTATAAAATGAGATGAACAATTTTCCTTCTGTTTTTATACTGTGGAGTAATTTGATTAATAGTAGCATTAAAGTTTCTTTGAATGTCTGGTAAAATTCTGCACTAAAACCATCTGGCCCTGGTCTAATTTTGGTAGGGAGACTTTTAATGACTTCTTCTATTTCTGTGGGGGTTATAGGTCTGTTTGAATTGATTATCCATATTGATTTAACTTTGGTAAGTGGTATGCATCAAGACAATTGTACATTTCATTTAGATTTTTGAATTTGGTGGAGTATAGGTTTTTAAAGCATATTCTTATGATTCTTTGGATCTTTGGTGTCAGTTGTTTTGTTACCCCTTTTATTTGTAATTTTGTTAATTTGAATATTCTGTCTGCCTTTTTGTTAATTTGGATGAGTGTTTATTAATCTTACTGATTTTCTCAAAGAACCAAATCCATACACCAATTGACAGCCAATTTTTATAAAGAAGCCAGCAAAAACACTGGACAAAAAGATATTATTTTCAGCAAATGGTGCTGGTCAAATTGGATGGCTGCACATTGAAGAATGCAAATAGATCCATACACAAAACTCAACTACAAATGGACCAAACCTCAACATGAAACCAGATACATTGAACCTCATACAGGAGAAAAAGATGAATAATCTTGAAGTCATTGGAACCAAAAAACTTTCTGACCCAAACACCATTAACACAGGTACAAGATCAACAAATAATAAAAGGGTTCTCATGAAACTGAGACACTTGCAAACCAAAGACACTTCACTTGGACAAAGTTGCAGCCTACAGAAGGAGAAAAGATTTTTACAAACTTTACATCTGACAGAGGATTAATATCTAAAATATGTAAAAAATTCAAAAATCTAGATATCAAGAAAATAAATAACAAAATTTATAAATGTGGTAAAGATCTAAACAGAATTCTCAAAAGAGAAAGCTCAAATGGCTGAGAAACACTTAAAGAAATATTCAACATCTTTATCCATTAGGGAAATGTAAATCAAAACTATTTTGATATTTCACCTTATCCCTGTCAGAATGGCTAAGATCAATAAAATAAATGACAACTATTGCTGGCAAGGATATAGAGTAAGTGCAACACTCATTCATTGCTAGTGGGAGTATAAAGTTGTATAGCTACTGTGAAAATCAGTGTGGTGGTTCCCAAAGAAGACTGAAATAAATCTTTCACAAGATCCAGCTATGCCACTTTCATGCATATATCCAAAGGTTGCTCTTTCCTACCAAAAAACATTCGCTCAACCATATTCATTGTTGTTCTATTTATTATTTCCAGAAATTGGATGAAGAAAACTAGATAAAGAAAATTTAGAACACTTATGCAGTGGAATATTATACTGCTATTACAAATGAAATAAAGTATTTCACAGGTAAATGGATAGAACTAGAAAAAATCATCATGATTGAAGTATCCCAGACTCAGAAAGAAAAATATTGTATGTATTTACTTATATGTGGATATTTGCTGTTAAGTCAGTGATGATCAAGCTACAATCTGTAGAACCACCAAAGTTAGATATAGAGTACAGGACTAAAGGGCACAGATAGGAAAGGGAATTAGAATAGATATTTATGGATTGTGGAGGGGTGGCAATGGTAAGAAAGGTGCAAAGAGGAGGGGGAGAGATGAAGGAGGAGGGATGAGGGATGAGGGAGAACACAGGAATTGACTGCTAAATTAAAGGCAATTGAAGGGTACTATAAAAACCTTATAGAGTAGAAGCTTCCTGAAATATATACATATACAAATGCAATCTAAAGCAAATTGCCAAATAATGGGAGAGGGTCCCAGTTGGCCATCTCTTGTCACCAAATGAAGTTTCCAGTACTGAGCTTGGGTTACATCTAATTGAGTTGTTGGCCAAATGGGCCGAGAGGAACCTCCAAACAACCAAGGCTGTTTCTAAGGCTATCCACAAACTGATGGCAATGCCCCATTGCTAAAGACAACTTTACAACTAATTCAGACAGTGCATACATAGAGCCTTCACCCCTGTGTTCTAGCCTCTTTGGTGCAGGAAGATAATGTACATACTACCCAAAGAGTAATGTAAACAGCAGACCAGATGCAAAACCTTTGATCTACAATGATGTACTGTCTGCAAGATATGCTATCTTTGTGGTACAAAGCCTGTGGGAGTAAACCAACCAATATCTGATTTGACTTAGGGAGAGACGGAACCCATGCCTGACACTGCCTGAGGGACCAAGAACTATTGACCAAATTGTCTAGTGATTGAGGATAAAACCAAATTCTACTGTTTGAAAGAAGTAGCAATGGAATGATGCCTAATAACATTCTGATCTATACTTATACATGAGTTCTTTGCTCAGTCATCATCAGAGAAGCTTCTTCCTTCAGAACAAATACTGAGATCCACAGACAGACAAAATGCAGAGAATGAGAGACCTTGGAACAGCCATCCCTAAGTGAAATGTCTCTATAAAATCCTTCCACTAAGGGTTCAGAAACTCCTGTAAAAGACGAGTCAGAAAAGGCAAGATCCAGAGGGGATGGAGGACACCAAGAAGTCAGGGCCCTCTATGTCAACATGACTACAGCTCATATGAACTCAGAGACTGAGGCAGCATGTACAGGTCTGCACAAGGTCCTTGGCATTTATATTATAGCTTTTAATTTGGTGTTTTTATGGTATTTCCAAGTGTGTGAAAGAGTGGGTCACTCATTCTTGTGCCTTTCTTGGACTCTCTTCCTTTCATTTGTTTGTCTTGCCTAACTTTGATGTGTTAGCCTTTTTTGTGTTACTATAATTTAGTAGTATTCCTTAGAAGCCTGTTTCTTGTTTTTCTAAGGGGAGGCAGAAATGGAGTGGATCTGGATGGGAGGGAAGATGGAGAGCAAATAGGAGGAGTTGAATAAGGGAAAACCATAGGCAGGATATATTATGTGAAAGAAATCTATTTTTCAATAGAAGGAAAAAATAAAAATAAGTAAAAATAGTAAAAAAACAAATTTAGTGTGATTTCTCCAGTGAGAATCAATGAAGAGCTCATCTATTTGTATTTCAATATAGATGCAAGTAGCTTATTACTTATAGATATGGGGAACAGTTCAGACATGGTCACACATTTGAATTGCAATTCCCTGAATGCAGAATGAGAACAGTTGACAGATTATCAACGTTTAAAGTAGGGAAAAAATGGTACATCTGGGGAAATAGTGTTTTGGGACCCACTATAAAGTGATTACAGTAAATAACTACCAGGATTATTGTGTTGATATAGGTGCATTTATCACAGATCTCAGAGATATAAAACAGTCAGTAAATATTAGCTTCTATTTTTAAGTGTTCAGTACAATGATCTAGTATTATTATTATCATCATGAAAATGGCATCAGACTAGAAGACAATTTTAATTTTTTTTATTTATTGGAATAATGACAAGTCATAAACACCCTCCAAAAACTCTAAGTACAATGGTACTTATTCTCACAATGAATGAAAACAACTAATAACTTTCACTACATAGAAAATATTTTCTTTTTCTTAAACTAACAGATTATTATAATTTGTATTTATAAAAATACTGGGATCATTAAACAAAACCTTATCCATTATACAAAAGCGGGATGTTTTGGAGCATTTACCAGACTGGAACTCATAATTGTTTCATATTATTTTAAACAAAGCTACTTATTTTATTCTGTTAATAGCCCATGTAGACCCTAAAGGAATATCATACAAAATAAGTGAAGATGCCAGAGTAGGTGATATCCTTGGAAAAATGAAAAACTGTGCTCCCAGATACATTAAAAACCCTTTCAGTATATGAATTGATTAGCCAACTACAAGTTGTATTTCAGTTTTTGCCTTTGCCCCTAGCTGGACAATTATGGAAGAGAATAATATATAAAGTCTACAGAAATGCAAATTATCTTTAAAATGTTTTACAGAGATAAATGCCAAATTCATGTGTGAGAATAAGAAGACAGTGTGAAAGAAAATGAGAGAAAGCAAGCAAGAGACAGAGTGGAAATAACACAGCTGAATGAGTTCTATAAGATGATACAGAACAAACTCTCTGCTTGTATAGACTCATGGATATGTTTGTGTATCAATATGTCAAGCTATGTCTCATAATCTGGACCTCTACTCTCTGACTTCTCATTTCTAAACCAGGGGATGGAATAAACCCCGTGTTTCTTGAACCGTTACTACACCCTCAGAAACTCAGGAAATAAAAGCGATGTCCTAACAGTATATCAGCTCCCCCGTGTTGCTGTGTGCTGTCAGAACGATCCTTTTAAAGGGGCTTTTCAAACTGCCTAAGTGTGAAGAAAGTGACCTGACCACTAGCATAAACACATCCACTTGCTGATGCCTGCTCTTGATTGTGGGTGTAACGTGACGAGCTGCTTACACTGCAGCTGCCTTGACTCTGCCACAGGGATGGACATTAGCCTGGGACTGTGAATGAAAATAAGCCTTTTTCTCCCTGAAACTGCTTTGGTCTGGGAATTTTATCACAGCAATGGCAAAGAAACCATTATTATTTTTTTTTCACTGTTCTTCTGTGGCAAGCACTTTCTCCACGCTGACATTTCTCTAGCCAAAGTCCATTATTTTCTAGGCTTTAATTATTAAGCCAGGAGCCAACAAAAGCAGAAATAAATGACTTTGTGAAAATTAAGTTATTTTAAGGAAGCAATACTAAGTAGTGTGCAGTAAATAGGATTTATTCTGTTTTTTAAAATGGATGGAAATAGTCTATTAATACCATAAAAGCATCATCAAATAAAGAACTTTGTTAAATGTTTTTAGACACACTATTTTGTTAGTAATCCTTAATAATACTTAGTATTAACAGTAGCCTCTCACATTTTAAATTATTAAAAATACGGGAAGATAAGCTTGTTTATTTTATTATGTTCACTACCAGTAAAACAAATATCATGATATTGAACTTCAAGTGCACTTGCAAATAAATATAAAATTAGATGTAGATAGCACTATTTTATTGTCTACTAAAGTTCTATATTTTTATTTGTGTGTATATATTCTAATTATTCAATTTTACTAATAAAATAAAAATAAAAACTGAAAACTTGCAAAGAAAAAAACATTCAAAATTTTTTATCATTTTTATTATTGAAAGTAGAGTTTTTTTTCATCCAATATACTCTGTGATGGCTGTCCCTCCCCAACTCCTCCCAGATCCTCCCCACCTCCCCACTCACTCAAATTTTCATTATTTCTGGATTTCTCTCATTAAAAAACAAAGAACAAAACAACAAGAACAACAACAAAAACCAGGTGTATAAAAAAGAAAAAGGAAAAATAAAATAAATAAAATAAAAACAAATTTGAATGAGACAAAACAAACACATGTACAGGAAAGTAACGTGGCAAGGGAAAACACAAGTAATACATAAGGACTAGGAGACCCATACATGGAAATCTAGTAAAGACACAAAAGAGTAAACCATAATATAGAAGCGAAAAGCCTGTAGGATAAGAAAAGAATAAGGAAAAAAAAGTGCCCAACAAAGCATTATCAGACAATCAACTCTCACAAAATACCATTTAGTTCATTGTGTGTTGGCCATCTACTGCTGGCCATGGATCTTGCTCTAAGAGTTGTTTGTATACTCGGTGAGACTCCATTGGAGAAAACTTTTTTTTTTTTCATTTTCAATCAGTTATCAATTGGAAACAGCTTCCAGGAGAATTGCAGGGAAACAAGACCTTCTGAACACCGTACAACTGAAGCACATATGAGCAGAGGGGCTGTGGCAACACGCACAAGGGCTGAACAGGTCTGGGACTAATGGGATCCCAGCTCTTTCAATCTTAAGCCATGACTTTAAAAAAAGATTGCTTTGAATCTTCACAAACATTCTAATTCAGTGGTGCCACTAGGCTCCAGCACAATGCTTTCAGAAAGTGAAAATGGCAAGAGTCTGAAGGGAAATGAATTCGTGTGTCGATCTGGGGTATTTACTTCATTTTTAACATTTCAAAGTTTAAGAGGAACTTGGCACAAATTCCAGTCTCAGGGATGTGTTTTACTTATTTCTAGGACTGGTTTCCTGAATAGCCATCTCCCTATCCCTTGGTGGCTTCTCTTTGGTCCCCTGGTGACAGATTTGATCAGCCAGGAACCACAAAACAGGCCTCTGGCAACTCATTTTAATGGGCATCATTCAGCAGCACAGACAGAATGTAATTGATTTTGTGACAGTGGTAATGAAAGCAACGTGTAACACAAGGGCCAGCATGTTAGCAATAGTGCACCTCCGAAGAGCAAAGTTTGGTGTGTTACCTCCTGATTAGCTGAAGCTAGTTCCTCTTCCAGTGCAGAGACTCTTTCTAAAGAAACCCTCAGTCGCTCCCTTACCTAGAAGAAAAAAAATCAAAATACGTGCAGTAATGTACATCCCAAATATAGGAAACTGTGGTGAAGCCATCATTAACATAAGAGACAAATGGTCTAATTCTTCAAGCATTTGTAGTGCTAAGATCACCTACTCAGAAACCTGTCATGAACAACATGGAAACAGTGTCACTTCAGAAGCATCATTGTATCAAGGGGATTTCCTTATAGCAAACGCTTTTGTAGGCGAACTGATAATTGGGGTTGGAAATTGACTGGCCTTGCTCCAATTTCTGATTCATAGTAAGAAAAGACAAAGTTCAAAAGCATGATATCATCACAAAATGGTCAGTGATTAGCCAAGTAAAATAGGCAAAATACATCTTTAAAGTAAGTGAATTTCATGTTGGCTTTTGGTGCCTAACTTCAAAATGCTTTGTTTAAAAGCAAAGAGTGCACAGAAACTGAAAATTTATTGGAATTTTTTTGAGTGACTGCAAAGTGTTAGTGACTTGGGAGCTCCCATCTTGTACCCACAAACCCTGGGGTAAAGGCATTGCATTTTGTAGGACTAAACACATTTTAGTTTGAAAGCAGTGACGTTTTAAAATTGTTTCCTATATAATTGAAATTCGCAGAACTGTTTCCTTGACTTATGCTTTCTGATAGCTTCGAAAATTGAAACCATGTGTGGTGGCACATGCCAGTCAATCCCCGATACTTAGAAGACTGAGGAGGAGGACTCTGAGCTGAAGGCCTGATTGAGATATATAATAAGTAACAGGCTACCTTGGTCTACTTAGTAAATTCTGTGTTAAAAGAAAGCAAATATGCAGCCAAATCAAAATGAAAAAAAAAAGTCCCCAATCATTGCATGCTTATACCAATATATTAACTTTATATTACATTTGCCAAAGGCAAACTACCCTGGGTAGATATTTACTTAATGACTGTAGTAGTTTAATTTACCTAAGAAGTCAATAGACTATAGATTTAAGACACAACTCATCACAAGTTTTTGATTATTTATAACAACATATTTTCTATATAAATTTCTCAATAAATATTCATTTTAATACTATAGTTATATCCATATAAACTAATTTGGTTACTTAATAGACTCCTTATTTTATCATGGCATTTTTCTTAAATAATAAGGTTTAAATAGGAATATAAGTTAAATGTATAAATAATTGTATAAAATTTTAATGTTGGAATAATTGCCTTGTTAATTATCTAAGAAATAGAGTAAGCAATGTTTCTTTAATTTTAGGGCAAAATATGAATTTTAAAGGTCTCAAACATTCATTTTTTAACATTGTTTTATAGCAGTGTGTACAGGCAGGTGACTGAGTGTACTTAACTGCTGAAGCATAGCCCAACTATTGTATTACATTCTAATTTTCTGTGTACTATTAATACAAAATAGAATAATATTTAGCATTAAAAATCCTCTGCACAGAATCTCTATTTAGCTCTATATGTTTGATTGCCATGACATTGTGAATTAGACAAATATGAAATTATTTATAAGAACAACACTGAATTAAATTCTGATTAATAACTGAATAATACTTAGATGGAAGTCTTTGCTGATTTGACTTGGAGGAGTGTAGAATGTGGATCTTTATGAAGGAATCTGGTGATGCTGGTTGATGAGAACCTGAAGACAGCTCAGTACAACCATTGATGTTCCTGTATACAATGATGATCAGGGCACTCTCAGAATGCCACTGAGAGGTAAACATTAACTGAAATGTTGATACATTAGAATGTTTCTAAATTAGTGTTGGAGTTGAATAAAAATTGCCTGAATACAAACTGTAGGTTAAAGTATCTTCTTAATAATTCTGTTAGCTTAGAAAGTCTTAGCTACTAGTTCCTTCACCACAAGTTAAGAATTTCAAGAAATATAAGTCTTAAAATCTATCAAGAAATATGAATAGAGAATCATATCTCCATAAATTTACAAAAATTTTGACAAATAATATATTAACCATAAATTAATGAATCTAAAACTGTCTTTATATTAAAATCAACACATTTTAAAATATAGTTTTAATTAACAGTATGCATGCAAAAGTATTTTTGCAGCCATTATCAATAAAGATTACCACAATAATGTTGAATTATTCACTTTGCTTCTCCATTTTAGACAAAATTTTAATTAATGATATGTTAGCTTTATCTACCAAACGTTGTAAGGAAAAGAAAGGAATGCAAATATGGAACCTTTCCAGGGTTAGGAATTTGACAAGTTTTCCTTATCTGGTTGGCTTTAGTTGTATCACAGGGAAAATCAATATGTATCAGAGAATTTTCAGCTCCTTGCTCTGCCTTGAACATTGTACTAGCAGAATATCATAATTGTTTTTAACAATTGTTTTTCTTGTTGGATCACATGACGTGTGTATAGGCAGATAGATTTGATATGTCATGCAAAACAATAATTGTTTTAATTTTGTCCAAAGAAGTGCACAGTTGCAGTTGGTAATTGTTCCCTAACGCTTCTCTTTTCATTGGCTTGAACTACTGATCTCACGAGTTTTTGCATTACATGTATTTCTTTTTACACAGATACATGGTAACCTCCAATCATATTATCTGTATTCATCGAAAATGTATTTCTAAATTAATCTGTTACTTCTGTATTCTTCAAAACGATACAAAAATGCCTAGTGAAATGTTTTCTTCAAAATATATTTCAAAGAGATGGTAATTTTATCACAGGTGATTAAAGGAAAACAAGTCCCTTAATATGACAAATGTATTGCCCAATGAAGAGGTTGATGGAAGAAGTAAACATTCCAAAATAAATTAAGATATTGCAAAGTTTCACTGTGGTAATTACTGGTTCTATTACAGAAAATTTTGTGCAGAAACCTTCTTATTCTAGATGTTCAAGTCAAGTTTGATTCTGTGATAATTGACCATGAAA
>CABHPH010138586.1:0-54735 GCA_902168325.1 Peromyscus nudipes | reverse complement strand
TTTTTATTTATTTTTATTTTTTGGTTTTTCGAGACAGGGTTTCTCTGTGTAGCTTTGCGCCTTTTCCTGGAGCTCACTTGGTAGCCCAGGCTGGCCTCGAACTCACAGAGATCTGCCTGGCTCTGCCTCCCGAGTGCTGGGATTAAAGGCGTGCGCCACCACCGCCTGGCTCCCTTCATGGTTTTATAAGGAGACAAAGGCCCAGGCTAACGAACACACTGGCTCCGTCTCTCCATCTGATACCCTCTGCCGTGTTATGGTGCAGCAGAAAGCCCTCACCAGATAGATGCTGCCCTTATGATCTTGGATCCCAATATCTGAAAACATGAGTGAAGTTAATTTGTATTCTTTATAATTTACATGGTCTATGGGTATTTTGTTGTAACCAGAAAAGTATTAATTAAGACAAAAAGCCTTATTATTTAAAATCACTGGAAGAACCCAGGGGTTTTCTGAGGCATCTATTGCCTTCTTTTAAACTCTTTCTTATTGGTCCTTTTTAATTAATTTTTTTATTTTATTATTTCATGTGTATGGGTATTTTGCCTGCATGTATGTCTGCTCATCATGTGCATGTAATGCCCATGGAGGCCCAAAGAGGGCATCAGATCTCCTGGAGCTGGAGTTACTGACAATTGTGAGCTGCCTTTGGACAATCAAACCTGGGTCCTCTGGAAGAGCAGCCAGAGCTCTTAACCACTGACCTATCTCTCCAGCCCCTTTGCACGTTTCTAAGTTATTACTTACTAAGCCTCAGCTCTGCATTAGTCTTGTGCTCCTAGGACACAATTGTTAAGCAAGGTGTGTGTTGCTGGCCCTCATGGAGTCTGTGACCTACGAGGGGCAAAATATTCACAACATTCATATTTCAGTATCAGCAAATAAGGATTGAAAAAGAGAAAGATAGCCATGACAGCCTTTGTGTTACTTGCTCCAAAAGATGTAGACAAATTTCTAAACAGTCTTACTAAATAAGAAGCCAAATACAGGGGTGAAAGCCGTAGAGACCAGAGAAATAGTGAGAGCCACCAACTAACCTTAGCTCACCATGCTGCCATAGCTTCCCAAGAGAACTAGCTTCTTCCCATCTAACCTGTGCCTTTATTGCCTTGCTATTCTGCCTTCTCATTGGCTCTCAGCCCAGCCACCTCACTCCTTCATCACAGCCTGTCTATACAGACCTCCAGGTCTCTATGGTTGTTACTGGGATTAAAGGTGTGTGTGTCACCACACTTGACTGTGTCCTTGAACACACAGAGACTCTGCCTGCCATGTGATCAGATTAAGGGCATGTGCTACCACCGCCTGACTTTTGTTTATGGCTGGCTGTCTATGTCCTCTGATCTCCAGGCAAACTTTATCTATTAACATACAAATAGAGTATCACCACATTTCAGCACAAATAAAATATCACCACAAAAAGATATTGCCTTCATTAGGGAAACTTTATTAAATACATAATAACTCCCATTCACATTGAAGAGAGCAAGAAGTGGCCTGAAGACACTAGAGGGATGATGCGAATATTCCACCTTCTTTCCCCGCTTTCCTTCCTAGAATAACAAGGTAGGGATTGCTCTAGGAGAATTAAGCTGCTGTTTGGAAAATTCCTTCAAGGAAAAGAGCAGGGAAGAGACAGATGGCAGTGGCAGGCCATATGGTGACTGAAGGACGGGAGAAGTGTTGACCTTGATGAAAGTATCAGCAGGGTGTGTGAGAATAAGGTGAGAAAATGACCCAAAGTTCATGGGCACTGAAGGCTGGAATGACCATCAGTCCATGTGATGCGACCAAAGGGACTGGGTGTAGATGAGCAGTGGAGTCCAGAGCTGGAGTGGTGAAGTAGGCATTGGACAAGTAGGTCTACAAGAAGGAATTCTCCACATTAACCTCACTGAGATTCAGGGATTATTTTTTAATCAATGTCACCATCGATGCTTCATTAAGTTATTAATTACTACTTATAAAAATAGTAAATCACAATGGATGGTGTTAGTTTTATTTCAACAAAAGCTGAGAACAATTTCCTAACTTCTCATTCCAATTGGAAGAAACTTCCAAATGGTAATAAGATTAGCTCAAAACCTTTATGTGTAAATTTGTTATTTTTTGTGCAGAATCTGTTTTCTCAGGGAAATTACATAACAGCTCCTGGTTCAATGCTTGGGTTAAATATTAATTACTTTTGTCTAACTGTAGCCAAAATACTTACTGGAAAAACGTCAGAGCAGGGTAATTTGTTGTAGCTTGCAGATTCAGTAAATTCAGTGGGTAGTTCCTTGACTCCACAGGCTTGGACAGAATATCTTGCTGTTGGGCAGAGTTTTGGGGTCATAGAGGCTGCTACTCAGATTTCCGAAGAAGGCTGGCAATGCCCTGCAGGCAGCCCGGGACAGCATGCTGTGTGGATCTATGAGGATAAAACCGATTACAGGCCCCAGGATGTGGGCGGATAGAAAGGCCCTGGGATGTCTGCTGAGAAAATCCCTAAGCACTGAGAAAATCCAAGCATCAAGGCCTTGGTGGGGGATGGGCTGGGTAGAGGGTACTGCTTAAAACCATCGTAAACTCATTGCAATGCGGTGCAACTCCATAGACTCCAGATACTGCACATGAAGCTACAGAATTCCTGTCTGCCCTGTTGGGCTTTTCAATTCCTTCCACATTGTTTCCCTGTACCTCTCTAACCCATACCCTGTGTGCCAGAAGGGTATCCTTGTGCCCTGCTTGTTCAGTCCTGAAATTTATTTTATATGGACGCATAGCTATGAGTTGCAGGAGACCTTGGACTTTCAAACAATATTGAAACTGTTGAGACTTGGGGGGTTCTTAGAAACAGACTAAAGACATTTTGCATTGTGAAATGCCCATAAGCTTTGAGGGGTTGGGTCAAAATGTTATGGTTTGAATCTGAAATGGCCCTCCCCAAGAAGATGGTGCTGTGTGGGGAGGTCCTGGGAGGAAGTGGGAACTAGCTGGAGGATTGGGACTAGAGGCATACTGTGGAAGGTTCTGCCTGAGCACCAGGCTCCTTTCCTCCCCGCTTGCCTCCTGTGAACCTAAAAAAAGGGGCAAGTGAGAAACAGGGTACATGAGAAAGGCTGTGGGCCTCGAGAAAGACTAAGGACTACATACAGACTCCTGTTTGTCCTCTCCCCTCTGTAAAGAGGGTCAGATCTGTGTGAGCAAAAGAGCCACCCCCAATGCAGCCAGTTCCACGGGGCGTAGAAGCAGCGCTGTGAGCTTAGCTGACCCTGAAGACTCTAGAGGCCGCCAGCTGAGACTCACGCTGAGGCCGACATGCCGGGGTTGGGGGTGGGGTGGGGTTGGGGGGCACGACACGGACGCTGGATGGCAAGCCATTTGCCAGAAGCACTGCCAAGTGCCATCAGGAGCAACGCTGTTGCCTCTTTTGACAGAGACGTAAGCTAAGAAGCTGCGCAGTGTGCTGGTCACACAGCTGATTCGTGAGCTCACAAGCACCTGACTCCAAAATCTATACCTGGCTCATTATAATGGAGTTTAAAATAATTCGTCACTGAGCAGTTTAATACACCTCACATAAAACCTACTGCTTATTTTCATCGGACCAAGAGTAGATCTTCGAAGTAATTAAAAAACTACGATTGGGAGTTTATTCATGACCTCAAGTGGCTGAAGAAGCACCCCAATTGACGTCATAAGCAGAAGAGGCCCGGCTTTTCCAAGAGCCCCAGCCCCTTCCCCGCGGTCTTTCTTGGCTTATAGTTTTGCATTTCCTGCTAGTGAACACACGGTGGCGCAAGGGGCACACGTCTTAAGCCTCCACAGCAAAAGTGGTCGTGGCTGCTTTGGATGACATCTAGGTTGTGGGACATTGCGAACATGTTACTGGGAATTCTGACAAAAAAAAAGATCAGTCTCAGTCTTGACTGGAAAGCTGGAAAGCACGGGAGCCCTGGGAGTGTGCAGTCACACAGCTCTGTCTCGCATGCACTTTAAGGAACACAGACCATCTCCTCTAGGATAGCACTTTTGAGAAGACAGGGAGCTACTTTGCTAGGCCAAACAGGTTTTCTGACTTGGCTCCATGAAGTCCTCCTGAATATTTTATTGAGTGATTAATGATAATCCTTTGATCTCCCCCTCCCCCCACGGGACTATATAGTCATACGATTATATTTATCCATTTGTCAGTTACACAAAGGTAAAATAAATGATTATTCCCACCTCATATAAATGATACTTCAAAAGTAACATTTATCTTCCAAATTAAAACCGCTTCAAGAATGCATCTTTGAATCTGTTGGGAACAGAGCCATGAACTGGGTTTGTACAGCCCATACCTGAGACATCCAATTTGCAGATGTGTGCAGCTGCTCGGGCTTGCAGCTGTACCGGCTCTGGGACATAGTTACAAACACCACAGGCCCAAATACTCACCTGGTTCTCTCCAAGGGGCAGGGGTTCTTGCTTGAAAAGGGTTTGGTTGGAGGTGCATACAAATAGGAACCACAGTAAGTCCATGTACACAGAATGCTTGGAGATGTGACAGAGCCTGTGAAGATGTGGCCGTTTTCCTCACTGGGCAGGGAACAACTTAGGAAAGACCTGAAGGCAGCAATGGCCTGAACCCTTGAGTTCTCTAGACCACGAGCAAAAGCAGCAGCCTGTGTGCGAGTCTGGAGTGGGAGGGAGGCTGAGCTCTCTTGAGAGGTTGTATGTACACACGGGCTCTTTGCTAGGAAAGCAGCTCAAGTCCTCCTTTGTCGATATGGCTCTAACTCCTGTGAGTCTGGTGTTTGGAAGTCTCCTAGGATGCACCGCCATGACGTTCCTCCATGTCTGTAATCCGAAATTAATAAATGTCAATAAAGAAGCCTGCGTGTGAAATTTTACTTGACCTGACATTTTCAAAGCCTGACAAAATGTGGCAGGTTACCACGGCAACAACCAGGCCCTTCCTCCTGGAGATCCTGGGGAGCGGAGGAGGAGACAGAATACAGCCGTAGGACATGGGCGCGGCAAGAGAGACAAGAAGGGTTAAGGACGCCCGGGGCTGTGTGCTGCCAGGTGCACAGTGAGACAGCAAACAGCAGAAACACTTAGTAGGGCCACGGATCACCACTGCCCAAAAGCTTGAGCACCCTCCGGCCCGTCCCTCTGGGTGGCGCTCTCAGCCTACAGCTTACAGCGGAGGAGGCTGCGCAGTCAGAACTGCATACAATCTGGGGTAAGGAAAAGAAAAGGCAAAGAGTAAAGAGCCTTCTCTTCTCCAGCCCCAACACTCCGAAGATGAAAGGTAGCTTCAGCCTGGAACGCGCTCGAAATGGATGTTTTTCCTTTCGCATTTGTTTTTGCAAAGGGTTTTTCTTCCCTGAAAAACAAACCACTAAAATAGCAAGTTGTGTTTTCGTTTATAAATCCTTCTCGAGAGGAAATCTAATAATAACAAGGGCTTCCCATTGGACTCCGGCTTATTTCATAATGTAAATACTTTCCGGTCCTCTGGGGGAAGAGACCTGCCTGGGAGCCAGGTACTTTGCATTTATTCGCATTCTGATTGCATTCACTCCATTTCTGCCTTTCTCTTACCTTGAACAACCTCTCAGACTGAAGAGAAATGCTGGCTGTGTCAGACGGACACTGGCTAGACCACACTCTTCCGTTATTATTACTGAAAGAAGACACCAGAGTGACCCGCTCTGCCTTGTTCTAGGTTCCATCGGAACAGACAGAAATGCCCTCCATGGCTCTTCACAAGCCAAACATGCAGATTTCACGAGAGCAGGCTGTATATCGAAAGAAGACCTTTAGTCAGTCGTATTCCCAACCCTCACCTGAGTTTCTTACAATATACACTGTAAGGGAAATCCGTAAGAGTCTGTTTAAGGGGTATTGGATGTATTAAGACATGAAATGGGAAAATACACTCACAAATACAGGATAGGGTAAATCTAATTGCAGAGTCCTTGGAAAGCTGGGGACTGATCACACACTGCTTCACGCCACCTGATCTGGTCTTCACCACCCAAGAGAGAGCGCACCACTGGACTCCCTCCACTCTTTAAGGGGTTTAAGGGGTCATGTATGGAGACAGAAAGCCACGCCCTAGGGTTTGTACCCCCAAAGCCATTGACAGAGCGAATTCCCACAACAATACACACTACTTGATTTCTCCATTTCCTTTTTTACAAAATAGGAAGACTAAAATTGAGGGCATAGTGGGTTAAGATCAGAAGTTGGGACCCGAAGTGTCCCCCAAAGGCCCATGTCACGGTGAAGGCTTGGTCCCCAGAGTAGTGCTGTGGGGAGGAATTAGATGCTATTAGGAGGTGAGGCCTGGCAGCAAAAAGTTCATCAGTAAGAACATGCTCTTGGAGTGAATCTTGGGGTCCTTACCACTGGTTTTTGGTTCCTCAGCCACCATAAAGTAATCCGCTCCCTTTGCCAGATGCCCCATCCCCCACCCCCCAGGAAGTGCCGCTTTACAAGGACCGAAATTTCCAAGACTGTGAACAGAAGTAAACTTTTCTTCTTTATAATTTTACCATTTCTGGTACTTCGTCACAGCAACGGTCAGCTGTTTCAGCTTTGCCTCTGAAACGCCTCCCATTGAGAAGCAGAAACTGTATGTGCTATGGTTGAAGCCAGGAGGTTTGATGACTGACCGGCAGAGCCTGGATGAAGTGATGGTGGTACCCAGGAACCTCGCACTGGGGCACCGGCAGGTCTCACTTCCCATCCAGAAACAGAAAACACATGCTCCCAGAACTTTGACTGGTCCTGAAGGCTGAAGTTAGCCCATCAGAGAGAGCTGGTAACCACCCATCTCCTCAAAACTCAGCCCTCAGCCATACCAGCTGAGGCCCCATACATTTAGCTGATAGCTCTCTTTTGACATGCTGCTCCTAAACTCCTGGTCCACACTGTCATGCCATCAACAAACTTCTGTCTTAAGCCTCTGGGCATTGGGGTAGTTTACCAAGCCCGAGGTAAACAGGCTAAGTGCCTATCTTTGTGAAGTTTCTGTCAATTTTACAAATCTTGCCTCCAGGCACCACAGTGAAAGCTCCATACCCATCATCACTATTGTTCTTATTTTCCCTATTAGACAAGTGGGTTTTGAATCCTTTCTATACTCACAGGGACATTGAAAGCCCTTGCAGCTGACGTGCAAGTGAGTTCATGGGCTTTGGGATCCCAGATCCTCTCCAGCCTAAGAAAGTCAGGTGCAGGAGAGCCATTAAGATCAGCCACTGCTGGCACGGCCCGGGAACACATGTGGCTTAAGCTAACATCGTGCCGTCCCAGCGTTCCAGGGACTCCACAGTGTACACACAAGCCAAAGCCTGTGCTGTTTCTGTTTGTCTCCTGTAAATCCCCCTGCCTCCCTAAAACTCACTAGGCAACTGAAGGAGCTGAGCTGAAAGCAGGCACAATAGCCTGAGGGATCATAACACACTGCTACTGATGCTAGACCGTGTGTGAGGAACAGGGGCGGGGAGCACTCGCCGGCCTGTGGAGAAGCTCTCAAGACACCCACTCCTCATGATCCCCAAGCAACCTGATCTTCGAACACAGGTTTTCAGGGAATATTTCTAATGGCAACACCCTGGGCCGTTTGAGATGATGGTAATACTAGAAGATAAAGTTGCCTTGGTGTGTGAGCTTCGGGAATTCAGACATGCTAGGATAGTGCATGCTGATTCTTCAGCCTCCCCTGAGTGGATCCAGTGCCCATCCCGATCCACCAGAGCCTCTTCCGGACCTGCTGGACCACTGCTTATATTGACCCTTCATCCTGACCCTGGCCTCTGTAACTTCATCATCCTCTCGACAACACAAACTTAAGACACAAATGTCCCCATGCACTCACATCCCTCAGTCATTCTCTGATGGAGCCCTGAGCGCTGCATCTTGCTGTGGCAGGTGGGCTTTTAGAGACAGGACGAGGCAGCCTAAGGGCCAGTGGGGGAAGACAAGGGCCATTATTTGCTTAAGGACTTCTTGCAGTCATAGTTCGCCGCTGGCCTAAGGAGGGAGCTTGGAGACCAGTGGGTTACTGGAACACATAGTTTTTGATCAGTCCCCTGGAACTGTAGAGAAAGGGGGTAGAAGAGCTAAAAGCAGAACTTGAAACAGTGGAACCAGGAAGGGGCAAGCCACCCAGATAAACTTCATGTGCAAAATGGCCACACCCAGCCAGGCACCTGTACTTTGCTCTGTGTCTAAGGAGATAGCTTTGCCTGCGGTCTCCAAGTAGTCACCAGTTCCCACTCAGAAGCTGTCTCTACCTGTCTTTCCATTCTTCATTCTTCATTCTTCCAACCCTGATCCATGTTCTGTACCTACCTCCCACTTCACAGTATCTTCAGTATTCCCTCCTGGCCTGGCTTTTTTTTTTTTTTTTTTTGGTTTTTCGAGACAGGGTTTCTCTGTGTAACAGCCCTGGCTGTTGTGGAACTCACTTTGTAGACGAGGCTAGCCACAAACTCACAGAGATCTGCCTGCCTCTGCCTCCTGAATAATGGGATTAAAGGCATGTGCCGCCGCCGCCGCCGCCGCCGCCGCCGCCGCCGCCACCACTGCTATCCCCGCCCCACCACGAGGCTGGGATTTCTTTACCTGATTTGGATGTATGGAGCAAGCTCATGTCTGTTCTCCCCGGAACCTCATTAGCATGAGAGGATTCTTCATTGCTTTTCAATGCCAACTGGTGCCTTCCAGTTAGCTGTCAAGTTTATTTCTCACGACAATGACAAGTGAGTAGGCAGTTTCCAGCTAACCAAAAGGTGTGTTGTCACCACACGGGACCATCAGGAGTACTTGGGTTTGTGGACTTGTCTAGTAAGCGTTTCTACTTTGACGAATTCCTGTAACCTCCCCTCTCCCTGTAATCAGCATTTTTCCTTTAGGTGAATGGGAAACACCCCAACCTCGTGGTGCGAAATGAAGAGCCTGCAGCATCTTGAGCAGGTTTTCCTCATTCAACCTTGGGTTCTTTAAGTTATGGCCTTTGCTACTATAGTCTTAACTGTTGGTTTTGATACTGGAGTCCAAAATTGGACCTACGACTTAGATTAAGAATTCACTGAGCAAATGACAGAATACAGCTTTGATATTCAAGGTAGACTTTCTAGTCAACACTCTCCTTCCTGTTTATTAAAGTATGAATTTCTGAAAGAGTTCAGCAACATTTGTATTTTCTATGTCCACATTCCAGGGGGAGGCCTTGCCTGGTGAAGGCCACTCACCTTGGATTGGCTCCCTCAGGTCAGCTGAGTCAGCGCCTTTGGCTCTCAGAGGTCAGTTCGTAGGTGCAGACCAGTGAACATGAGGCTCCGGGAAGATCTGCTGGCTCTGTGATGCTGACAGTACCTGGAGCCTGGCTCCCTGGCTTGTCAGGGACTCTACATCATGGACATTGTTGCCGAGACTGTGACATTTTCCCAGAAGAGATTCTTTTCTCTGGATCTTACACAAATACTTGCACTAAGTAAAGGAAGGGACTTTATAGTTTGCTTTGCACGCGACAGTAGTTTGGGATCCAGGATTAAACTAACATTCATATTAGAAAAAAAAGTATGTATTTTTCACAGAATTGAATGTTTTGAGTTGACTTGCAAGACAGTTTTTGAAGTAAAACCCTTCAGTTTCATTGCCAGAACTCTGATGAAATCTGTTCATGCTCCGTTTCTATTTCATAAGATCTTAGAACTTTAATTTCATGTAGAGCAGTTCTTAATGAACCAGAGCTTTGAGGTTGCTAGGGAACCTGATGGCCTACTGATCATCCCTTTTGAACATCATTCTTTACATGTGGCTTTTGTGAGGAGAGGCTGCATTTTATGGTAAGAAAGGGGACAAAAAGAATTACTTTAAGACTGTTTTGAGTTGATCCTACATTGCAAATATTTCTAGGAAAGAGTCAGGTGTTTCTTAAAACTTCGGTTAAAAAAAAAAGAAAGAAAGACATCGTATTTGTCTTGCTATGGAACAACTGCCCCTGGTGATGGAAGCCCCTGGTAACAGAAGGCTCAGCTCACACAGTAAGGAGCCCAAAAGATGTACAGATAGCTCTTCAGAGCTTGCTTCCAAATGTAGTGTCTGTACTTCAGCAGGTGACATTGTGGAGAAGGAGTCACCCACTAGACCCTGGATGGGGAACTTAGGTCACTCTACAAATGAAAAGCCTGCAAGAAAGTGCCTGTTCAACCCAACAAGATGAACATACTCTACACTGACACATGTGTACACACACAGAGAAGGAAACATTCACATGCACACATGCATATACCCCACAGAGACATATACCATAGAGCCTCATGTATGCATACACAAACACATACCACAGATACATGTGTGTAGACACATATACAGAGTATGCAGTCACACACATACATACACCCAGACCACAAAGACAGTTATATATGCACAAAACGACATAGCATAAAAACACAAATATATACACACATACATATCAGCCATTCATAGGTATACACACCCTACATAGACATATATGTGTACATACAGTGACATACACCATGCAGACATATGCACACGCACACTAGATATTAATATACGTGCAAACATACTATGGCTGGCACTCACAGAACACATATCACCACAGATACACATCTGACACACATCACAAACATATAGGCCATCTAGATATACACAGATACACACACCATACAGACACACATATTCATACACAAACTGTGAGGAGCAGAGGAAGCCCTGGGTGGATGTGTATTATTGACACGAACCCAAATGTCTCAAATGCATGGGAACTGGCAAAGCGTTCCCAGGTCAGGCTCACGCAATTCGCAAAGCCTTCCTCTGTTCCATGTGTGAACGTTGACAGAGTGTACAGAAAGCATTGACAGCAGCTTCCTCTTCCTGGATGCTGACAGCCTGAGACCACTCCCCTACAGAGACCTCCCACGGAGAGTAGCTAACCCCTCCTCCTGTGCTGTACTTAGTAAAAGTGCTAAGTCTTCTGGTTGTTGCATACCAGTGAGTAGACAGACGGAGCTTACTCGACCCCAGATTTTCTGTACAGTGTCTGTGTGACTGTCCTTTCTTCTTTCCTCCATTGCCCCAGTCCACTTTCCAAGACCAAGCCATGCTGGATGCAGTGATAAACACATGGGGACAGGAACACAGACATACCACACACAGAGACACACAGATACACAGGACATACAGATGCTCACACACAGACCAACACATGCATCGGGAAGACACTAATGCACTTACACACGTAAAACGCAGACGTGTATGCACACCTGTATTAGGAGGAGCAGGCATCTCTTTCCCAGAGAAGAGGCTGGTTTAGAGGAGGGACTTTCAACAGTCCCTCTGTGAGCAAAGAAAAGTGACCCCCAAAACAGTATGGGGTGGGGAGGGAGAGCGGCCAAGAGGGGCTCTGGCTGCAAGGCTGTCATTTTCTGGGCTCACTGGCAAGGTCTGTGGCTGGTGAAGAAAGAATTCCCACCTTTAATGTTTCTCTGACTCCTGAGGCCACTGCATTGCAGTCCATTGCATCTGATCAGGGTTCGCTGGCTAAGGGGGAGAGACACAGGAAGAATGGACAGGAGAAGATGCTTATGCAGACCCATGTCCATGGCAGGGCCCCCAGGAATAGCCACATTAGAACCCTATGAAAACAATAGCAGGCAGATGCTTCCTATCCCCTCCCCAAATAGTCCACCTGAGACTTTTGGTGGGTATTTATAGAATGGGGGACCCTTCTGCCTGAATATCACATGGTAAATGCTTTTGCTGCAAAGAAGGAGAACAGGTTGGAACTTTTTAAACCTGGAGCAGCTTAGCCAAAACATGCCGTCAGGCACAGCACGCAGCAGAGCGCACTCTGCATGCAGATGGTGTCCCGTGGGCATTTATTGACACCTAATAATAGCATGCCCCAGTCACATGAAAGCTCAGAGACAGATAATTAGGCTCTCTGAAGGGAGCGAGACCTCGCCTTTATGACTTGCGCAACCAAGAGACTTGCTCTACCAGTCTGCCTTTTATTAGCGCGTAATAACATCTCACTTTATGGGAAGTTCCTTCAGTTGACTTTCCTAATTAGATTTAAGTGAAAGATGAAAGTCAAGTTCTGCTACACAAAATCCCTGGGAAAGAGCTCCGTGGTGGTGAACACAGTAATTCAACATAAAAGCCACGTACATCAAAGATGTGCAAAAAGAAGAGAAGGATGGTTTCTAAAGCTCCGTGGGCCAGTGAAGGCTAATTTCAGATGAGCCCAGAGCTGTAAACACCACTGAAAATCTCCATGCTTGGGCTGGACACAGGAAGAGATCCTGATTCCGTTTTCCAAAAGCTATCCACCCTGTGTACCCTGAAAAGATCATTTTGCCTCCTTGTCCCTGGATAGGAACGGAACACGACAAGATAAACACGAGCTTGTTCTTCATTAAGTGAGCTCCCTAAGGGAGACGGAGAGACCTCTTCATGCTTTTGGAAACAGTTGCTCTTTTTCCAGAGCAATTGATTTCTTCGAGGCTCATGAAATGTTCAGCCATGCTACCACTTCACTTCCAGAGACCTTGGTATTGACCATGGCTCACCTTTAGCTAGAGTTTACTTGTTGACAGCACATCTTAAAGCATACCAAGGCCACATCTGGATTGTTCTTATTTTCCTGGCCTTCCATTCTGGTTGTCCAGATGTACGTAGCTATTTTTATACTGTTTGGTCTTGTTGAGTTGTAGGTATTTCCGTAAGCTGCCTTGAGCCATTTTTGGAAGAAAGTCGGATATAAATAAGTAAATAAAGAAACGCTAATTACACACTGAAGAGCTCAAATGATTTAACCACACAGTCTAAGCTACAGCAGGAAGGTGGAAGCCAGAATGCAGGTCATCCATTGAAACAGGAATACCCAAGCAAGACAAGCCGAAGCTGAATTGACAGCCCACTTCTCGGCTCCAGGTGGAGCCCTTTCCATCAGACCCGGGTGCTGATCGTCAGACCAGGGTGCACAATTCTCAAACCACTTCATTTCCATGGAAATCAACCCCAGTGTCCCTGGCTCCAGGAACACTCTAAAGATAGCAAACATCTTTCCTTGCTATCTGGGTCATCCACTACAGTAAGTACCTTCTGCAAGCTTCCATAAGGACTGAGTCTTCCAAAGATAAAATAGTTTAGTAAACATCTTCACGTAGTGTGCACTTATCTTGTGGATTATGAACAAGGCATCCCACCAATGCTAGGCATGAGGAGGACAAACTGGCACTGTCTTCAAATAGCCATCATAGCTACACACATGACATCATAACTACATGCAGGATCCTTTTTTTCTCTTTATAAAGTTGGAGTCTTCTCAAATTCTTTTTTTTTTTAAGCAAGGAGTGGGGATATGGATATGCTGGGATGGAATGTAAAACTTTGTACATGCCATGTAAGCATTCCGCCGCTGAGCCACCTCCCTAGCTGAACCTTCTCGGAGCTTTATACTGAGGGGGAACTCTCACATTTTTATATCACACTGCATGGAAGAGACAACCTCAATTTTTAAGCTTTAACGGAAAAACGATTTCAAAATGCAATGCCTTGTTTTTGGAAACAGTCACTTACTTATCCCAGTTGCATATTCAGAATCGATTCTACTTCTTTACTCAGAATTGATCCAGTTCAGGGAAAATGTGTGAATCAGCTTTCTCTTACCACTACTTTCAGTTTCTATTACAGCAAATACCCGACATCATTGACTGAAGGAGAGACTTTGTTGCTCGAAGCTTTAGAGACTTCATGATCAGTGGCCTGCTGCTTTGCCCCTGCAGCAGCCCAGCATTAACAATGGCATGTGGCAGAGCCAAATTGCTCATTCACCATCAGGAGGCAAAAGAGATAGAGGAATATCCTGGCTCCCCCCTCCAAGCCTGTCCTTTAAGAACTCTGTTGACCTGACTTTGAGCCTATTCAGCCCCATTTCCTGAAGATTCCACTACTTCCCAATAGCTCTCCCTGAGGACCAAGGCTTTGCTACACGGACTTTTGGACTGTACTTAACAGCTGGACTATGCAGGAGAGCAGCATTACCAACCTACAGTTCTTACACTGCCTCCTATATGGCAATGGTGGGACATGCCGCAGTCAGAGAAACTTCCATTTGAGAAACAGGAACCTGAGTGAAAAACAAAAACGGAGCAGGGATCTGAAGCTCTGGTGTCCAAGCGGGATTGGGAAAGGGCGAAAGAATGCCGAAAGTTCCACTTTCAAAAGGATCGGACTAGGAAGGACAGGCAGTCACTTGAAAGCTAACCAAGTGGAAGAAGAGGCTAATATTTGGACAGAACTCGGGCCATGGGTAAAAACAGACTGATTTCAGCCCAGGAGAAGGAAGAGTTTCTTAATAACTCCGAGTTTCTAAGTGGAATAAGATGCCTTAGAGAGTTGAGTAATGTCCCTGGAAGTGTTGAGCTGGCACTGGCCATCCCCCATCAGCTACAGTGTCAAAGAATCACTACAATGGGTATCAGTAGAAACTGATGGCATCCACACGTTCTTCCTGTGTACCATCCTTTTTTGTTCCTACATATTTTCTGCCCATCGGATGTGAAAGGGTTAAGCCTCCTGGATCAGTTTACTTCGAATTGGCCCTGTGAAAATGAGGAGTGAATAATTGCCGGATAGACGATTAAACTTGAGAATACTTGGCTTAGGCCATGGCATCTGGGACTCGCTTACCTGAACCTTAGTTAGCATGTCCTCTGGTAAAACATAGGCTTGTAGCTGCAAGTTTTCTCAGGTCCCACCCAGCCTGCAGTCCCACAGTCACTTATAAAATAATCGCTCAGAAGCTTAATATTATTTACAAACTGTATGGCCTATGGCAGGTCTCTTGCTAGCTAGCTCTTATATCTTAAATTAACCCATTTCCATTAATCTATGTTTTGCCACGTGTTCTGTGCCTTTACTGGTCTGCTGGCATGTTGCTCCTTGGGTGGCAGGCTGGCATCTCTCCAGGCTCCGCCTTTCTCTTTCCTGTCTCTCTCCTTGAATTTCCTACCTGCCAAGGCCAAAGCAGCTTATTTATTAACCAATGGGAACAACATATATTCGCAGCATACAGAAAGACATCCCCCAGCATAGGCTTGATGGGTGATTAGCATGAAGGAAAACAGTGGGACTTCACAGACTAACAGGTACAGGTGGGGCGGCTGTTTTTGCACTTGTGTGTTTAGAAAGTTTTGGAATGAGCATCACCCACGGAGCTGTGTAATGAAGTTGTAGAATTGTAGGTTGTGACAACACAGTTCCATGTATCAAAAGTAATCTAATGATCATAAAGAGTGATGTCTTGTTCCCAGCAGTTGCCCTTTTGTGACAGACAGAATATTATAAAGTAGAATTAGTTAAAGATCCTAAAATTCATTCAAACCCCACAAACTAAAGTTTTTAAGACTCAGTTAAATGGGTGAGCACATCAGGATTGTTTCCTGAGATCAACTCAAGTTACATTATTCCATATAAAGCAGGGTAAGAGTTCTAGACAACATGAAATCATGTAGAATAGGCAAATCCAGAGACAGAAAGAAGATGGGCTGTGGTAATATATTATGTCCCCTAATATATTGTGCACCCTAATAAATTTTATCTAAGGATCAGATGAAAAAGCCAGCCACTATAGTAAACATAGAAGTCAGGTAATGCTAGCACATGCCTTTAATCCCAGCATTTGGGAGGCAGAGTTCCATCCAGATCTCTGTGAGTTCAAGGCCACACTGGGAACAGAGCCAGGCGTGGTGGCACATGCCTTAAATTCCAACACTAGTTAACCATAAAGGTCTGGAGGTCTGTACAGACAAACAGGAAGTAACAGAGCTGGACAGAAAGAGGAAGTGATGTAGCTGGGCAGAGAGAGGAAGTGAGATAGTCTAGACAGAAAGGCATACAGGTGTGGGTATACAGGAAGTAGGTCTCTTTGGAAGCCAAGGAGTTGGTGAAGTGAGGTTGGCTGTGGCTTGTTCTATTCCTCTGATCTCTCCGTTTTAACACCAATATCTGGCTCCGGGTTTTTTATTAATAAGACCGTTGAGCAATTCATCTTACAATGAGTTGTTGCTGATTTGTGTTTGTGTGTGTGTGTGTGTGTGTGTGTCCATGCATGTGCCGCACATGCATGCAGGTACCCAAGGAGACCAGAAGGGGTTGTTGGATCCCTTGAAGCTGCAGTTACGGGCAGGTATGAGCTTATAGACATAGGTGTTGGGAGTTGAACTTGGGTTTTCTGTGAGCACAGTAAGCCTTCTTAACCACTGAGTCATCCCTACGGCCCCAAGAGTGACTTTTAAAAGAGCACCTTTTGTGTGATGGAATGTTCTAAAAGTAGATAACGGAGATGGTTGCATGAAGTGGAGAGGGCACTGTGTTTCATAGAACTGTACTCTTGAAGATGGTTAAAATGACAAATCCACATTGTGTGTTTTTCAGACAGCTAAATCCTTACTCAAGAGTTATTTGTAAGTATTGTTTTTATGTGAGTCTGACTGTATGCCACTCTTTCCTGAAAACATATAGGAAGATTCACAGAAAGCCTTAATGGATGTCACCTCATCGATACTCAGAGGCAAGCCTTTGAAGACAAGTCAGCATTTTTATTTTTATTTCTCATGCTGCCTCTATCACTCTCACACATATAATGGTGAATGATAGGACAGGCACACGCACTAGCGACAGATGATGGTACCTAGAGACTAACCATAACTCTCCCTCTGACCCCCAGGGAATCTCATTGAAAAGCAGGTGCAGAGGCCTGGATGGAGCACAGAATCATGCGCCTGCGGCCAATCACCGTGCTGGTGGGCACAGACTATGTGTACGTTTACATGTGTGTGCAGGTGTTTTCAAATGCTCTCTGTCCTATATTTGAGACAGGTTCTCACACTGAATCTGGTGTTCATGGATCTACCTAGACTGGCACAGCCGGGAAGCCCCCAGGATCCTGCTGTCTCCTCCCTTAGGTGCTGGAGTTAGATGTTTGCCACCAGTGAAGGGTTTGCTTATATTGTTCTATTATTAACTTGGGAGTCAGATATCGGGGTAAAAACCTGACTGACCAGAGAAGCAGCGGAGAAGCGACCAGTGACCTCCTCTCTCTCTCTCTCTCCTTCCAAAAGGGTCCTCTAATCTTTCTCAGCAGCCCCTCCCTACTACTTCCTATGCCTCTTTATGTGTATCCTGGGTCATCCAGAACCTCTATGGCTAATTCTGGTCTGCTAGTCACTAACCACCCCCCCCCCCATTCAAAGTAAACTTTATTGGCAGTCTCGGAGTGTCAGTGTGAACAAATATCCCGCAACACACCAGGAATCTGGAGTAAATTCCTCACAGTTGTGCAGCCAGCAAGCTTTTCACCTGCTGAGCCTTCTCTCCAGGTCCCTCATTCTCATTTTGTAAGTGAGGAGGCAGAGTTCAGAGATGTTGAAGACTTCCACAGGGGCTCATGGACAGTGGCAGGGAGTACAAATTCACACGGGTCTTTTAACTCTGCATCTGTTTCATAGTGTGTGTGTGTGTGTGTGTGTGTGTGTGTGTGTGTGTGTGTTCACACCATAGTACACTGTAGAAGTCAGAGGATAACTTTGCAGGAATCAGTTGGTTCTCTCCCTCTACAATGGGGGATAGAACTCAGGTAGGTTGTCAGGCTCAGCTGCGAGTGCCCGGCCCGGCTGGCCCATGCTTGCCTTTACTACTTCTGGCCTAGAAAGCTAAGTGCATGAGCATGAAAGATTCCCTACTTAAATGGAGGAAATGGACCCGGCTCTGCCAGATCTTTTCAGAGAGACCAGCCAGGGAAAAACCATTTCCAGAGCAAAGCCTGGGATGCTCCCTCCTTCTCACACATCATGAGGTCAGCTGAAGGCAGGAGCCTTCCGTTGTCCTTAGATGTATCATCTTGAGCTTCCAACTTTCTGTTTAGTTCCTAATTATTTCAATCACTACCATTTTCTCAAAAATCCTGGTGTTTCTCAAGTGAATTGAAACTGAAAAGTTAACATATTGGCCCGCCGTGGTCTGGAAAAATGATCAGAAACAAAGACCATTTAAGCGAAAAATTCGGTCTAGTGTAAGGCCCAATTTTTGTGTCTGTGTTGCTGTTCCCTTGGAGAGAGCTTGCTCGGGAGCAGGAGGGATTGCTGGGTTTAAACCTGGTTGATCGTTTGAATTCATATGCCCTGCTTACTTATGCTGAAAATGCACACAACTTCCTTGGATTTTTGGCTCAAAAATCACTTTGATGTTTTATGTATTGATGCAAAAAAAAAGTGCTTTCCTTTCAAGTGTGTTATCTCTCATTTCAATGGAATTTTTCAAAGTATTAAGACATGAGCTGCACCATTCTGTCTACTCAGTTCTAAATTGGCACGAGATTCTGAAGTGTTATTGGTGCCCCTGGGTGTTTCCTGCCATTTAGTTTCAGGCTAATAAGGAAACACAGAGGTTGGCTAAACTTTGCTATGAATACTGGAGTGTGCTGGAACACACTCAAAGACAGCTCTTCTGAGAATGCATTTTATCATACCAGGGGCTTTGTTTTCTTGGCTATTGAAAGCCTGAAAGAAATCAGGATGATTTCTCATTTTTTAGCAAATCTTTCATGAAATCTAAACTTCAATGTTTATAAAACCCTCTGTGACATCATTAAGTGGTTTCCATGATAAATAAATAATAGTCAAGGAAGGGACCAATATAAAATGGCATATATTTTGAAAGAAATGTCTTTAAAAGTCCTTTATTTATTTTTCTATTATTTGTGCCTTTTACTGCACTCCAAGACATCCCTATTTGTTTGTATAATCCGGAATCAGTTACCACAGCTGAATAACGCAGATGTACTCACTTCCCTGCTGAATGCTTCCGGTTCCTTTTTCAGAAACAGACATTATCCAAAGCATTTTAGCATCTCCTTGTCTTTAACTGTTGTGGCTTGCTGATCAAAGCTGCTTAATTGGAAACAAGTTCAAGATCATTTCTTTCAAGGGTTCATTCTTCCTTCTGCGTTTGAGAAACAAAACAAGCAATACCTGTGCTCATCCAGACCTTGGGCAGCGATGGTACTTTTCACCCAAGACATTTCAGGTTTCCACAATGCACCCCACTGTCATGCACTTGACCATGTTCCACGCCTGACTGGACAGTGCATATAACTACAAAGGAGCAGTAGGCGGTTCCTTTTAATTTTCCCATCAGTTGTCAATCTACAGCCTCCTTTTATTTCTGGGGAGACAATATTTTGGTCTCTGTCCCTTCAATCCCAGGGAAGTTTCTATTACACCATGCCCAGCCTGTGAGAGCCTGACCTGCTTGCTTAGCAGACAGGAAGACAGTTTGTAAAGAACCTCTAGGCATACACCTGTTCACCATAACTTTGGTTTTCTGAAGACCCACTTTCAATTGTCTTATTCATTTTGTCCCATGAGCTGCAGAAAGACGAGGCCTTCTGTGCCTAATGTCCTTGCAAACTACAGATTCCTGGTGAATTCTCTGTCATTAATTTTAAAGTATGCACTACTTTTATTGATTTATTTATTTGTTCATTTATTTATTCATTTATTTATTGTGGGTGTATACATGAGGTCAGTTAGTTCTTTCCTTCTACCATATGGGTCCCAGGATCAAATTCAGGTCATCAGGCTTGGCAGTAAGCCCCTTAGACTGAGCCATCTCCCTGGCCCATCAAGTGTTGGCAGGACACTCTCAACTCAGTAGGTACCGGTGGATTTCTTTTTTGTGCTAGTGGGGATTGAACCCAGAGGGATTTTATATATGACGGTCAAGCAATTATTATTGAGCTACATCCCTCAGCAGTTCCTTCCTTCCTTCCTTCCTTCCTTCCTTCCTTCCTTCCTTCCTCCCTCCCTCCCTCCCTCCCTCCCTCCCTTCCTTTCTTCCTTCCTTTCTTGTTTTTGTTTTTTGTTGTTTTGGTTTTCAAAACAGGGTTTCTTGTGTAGCCCTGACCATCCTGGTACTCAGTATGTAGACCAGACTGGCTTCAAACCCACAGAGATCGACCTGCCTCTGCCTCCCCAGTTTAGGCATTAAAGATGTGTGCCACCATCACCCACTGCTTTATTTCCTGACTGAACGAGAAAATGTCTGAAGCAATTCCCCATTTGTTGGCATGGGCAAAAGTGGCCACTGCCCTTGCAGCTCAGGAAGTGAATGCTAAGCTCGTGTCAGGGGTGGCAGAACCAGGGAAGCCAGGATGCTTTGTGTGCCCACGAACTCCCTTGGTGCCAAATCACAGTTCAGCGGCTGAACGGAAGGGGTCAAAAACACCCCAGTGGTATTTCAGAGAGTGTAGGGCTATGGAGTCTCTACACAATAGAGATCAGAAACAGAGACCAGACAGAGTCCATGGAAATCATAAGTTTGGTTTGGGAAAGAGAAGCCACAAGCCAGGTCCTCTAACTGCCTTTAAAGAAAAGAGCAGGTTGAAGAGCAGATGTATGGGTGGGTGTGCTGCATAGTTTTCTGTCAACTTGACACAAGCCAAAGTCACCTGAGAGGAGGGAACCTCAATTAAGAAAATGCCTCCATAGGATCAGCTGTAGGCAAGCCTGTAGGGCATTTTCTTAATTAGTTATTGATAGGAGAGGGCCTAACCCATGATGGGAGGTGCCATCCCTGGGTTAGTGGTCCTGAGTTCTATAAGAAAACAGGCTGAGAAAGCCATGAGGAACAAGCCAGTAAGCAGCACCCCTCCATGGCCTCTGCATCAGCTCCTGCCCCCAGGTTCCTGCCCTGTTTGAGGTCCTGTCCTGACTTCCTTCAATGACGACCAGCAATGTGGAAGTGTAAGCCAAATAAGCCCTTTCTCCCCCAACTTGCTTTTCTTTTTGGTCATGGTGCTTCATCCCAGCAATAGCAACCATAACTAAGGCAGTGTGTCTAGGTCCACATCTTCTGCTAGGTTCTTTGGAATTGAACTTGGTATAAAAGGTCAATCTGATCACATTCCAGTGATGGAGAAGTCAGAACCCACAGATTCCCTTGCATTTTTTCTTTCATTCTTCTTCTTTTTTTTTCCAAGATAGTATTATTTCTTTCCACTGAAGCTTCAAGTAAGAGGGATAATGAGTAGAAAGGAGCTACCTTCATAATCAGTGATTGTCCTGCAGGCCAGCGACAGACACTCTTGGCCCACTGTAGGGAATTTTAGGTCATGTTTCTTTATAGGTAAAGAAAGAATGCTCATAAATTTTCTCTAGAATCTAGATGTCTGTAGGGAGCATTTACCCAAACTACTTTTGTTTGTTCTTGTTGCCAACATAGTCTTATGGGAGCTATTTAGACCCGTGAAAAATCAGGCATCTACATAAAGGCTGTGGGTACTGCATGGGCTCCGCTTGCTCTGTCTCCATCCAACCCTCCTCTCCATCTTTCTTTGGGATAGTGCTCTATGCCTGACTAGATTCCTTCTTGGTTCCTGGGTCTCAGTGCCATATGCCTAGAATCTTGTGGGGATTGGATGTAGCATTCAAAACAAAACATTGCAACGTCTGTGTGGGCTACCATGAAAATCATGCATTCAGGATACGTTGAAAGAGATGGTGGAGGACCAGATGCCTCTTTTACTGAAGCTTCTCCCTCAACTAGAAGCCACAAGACCCACAGGTTGTTTTCTGCAGGCCATCATGAACATTCAGGAGGGCCAACAGCACTAATTGTGGCTCTTTATGCTGAGTTGCTCCATGTCTGAGAAAATAGACCCTTTGTTCTGTGGTGCATGAAGGGGAGACTCCAAGTTTCCTTTTTGAGCTGGGGTGGAGGGCAATTTGAATTTTAGAGTTTGAAATCTTGATTACATCCAAATTTTACTCTCAGCTCAAGGGGCTGTTTTCTGACCCTTCCCAGCATGCTCTTTAGTAAATAAAGAAGTGTGGTGCTATGCTTTGACTGTGTCTTCTGAATTTATGACTGGGAACCCTAATTCCTCAATGTGGCAGGGTTGGGATGTAGAGCCAATAAGAGGCATGGGGGTCAACAGTGGAGCCATAATGAATGGACTGATTCTGTTCTTCAAAGCTCTCAATCTCATGGAACTGGATTTGTTGCCAGGAGAACAGGTTGGATAAAGCAAGTCCACCTTTATGCTTTGCCTCCAGTGCACATGCTGTCTGCTGCCAAGTCGGAGCTGCAGGGGGCCCGCCTCAGATGCAGCTGTCTGATTTCAGACTTCCCAGTCTCCAGAACCACACGCCAAAATAAACGTGCATTCTTTACAAATCATCCAATCTCATCTTCTGTTCCAGCAATGGCCTAAAGCCTAGTTGCACCTGACCAGTGAGGTCTGCAAGAACCTTCCATAATCTATGACTTTCCCCAGATCTAGAATTTACAAGCAGAATTACCCACCACTGACTGAGAGGGAGACTTTTGAGGCCCTGAGTACTTAAGTATGGTATACTACAAACTTGCTATATAAATGAAATATTCTAGGGTCAGTCATACCTTCCTCAGACAGCATCTTGTTCCAAGCCAGGCATATTAGAACTGGCCTGTCATCCCAGCACTTAGAGGGTAGGGGCAAAAGGAACAGAAATTCAAGGTCAACCTGGGATACACATTAAGACACTGTCTTATTAAATGAAACAGGGGCTGGAGGATAGGCCTGTTCACTACTCTTGCAGAGGAGCAAAGTTTGGTTCCTCCCACCCACACTGGGTGGCTCACAGCCACCTATAACTCCATCTCTGCACTCTGTGGGCATCTGTACTCATATGTGCACATACCCACCTGCTCCATCACATACCCATAACTAAAACATGGTAAGTCTAATAAACAAGCAAACAATCAAAGCATCTCGGTCTTGACTTGTCATTTCTGACCCTCAAGTCTGGATGCCCTAGAAATTCATTGTGGTTTCAAGGTCACCGGAAACCACATCACATCAAGATCACCTTGGGTCACATGAGGGACCTTACTCTAGAGATCCTATTGAGGTGAATATGATATAACCAATCCGAGATGAATGTCCATGGGACATGGAGCGGCACACTTTAGTGTGCTAGTGAATTGTGAATAAACTGTTATTATTTCTCCGTAAAGATTTATATTACATGAGAAAGTCATCACACAAACCTCACATAGACTTGTCATGCACACACTGTGTATGTGTTCATATCTATGCATTTGGGGTGGTATATGAAGCACACTGTTAAAAAAAAGAAATAGCTGGGTCTAGAAGGGAGGCAATGAACCCAATGGCTGTAAACCCAACTCCGGGCCAACCTGTGAAGTGTGTCTGAGAGTCAGTATAGGTTTTCACTTTGAAGACAGTATCAGTATTAATTAAATCGACAAATAAGACGTATTTCGTGGGATTACTTCCAAATTCTTTCTTTATTAACCTTAGTAGACATTAAGTTAGTATTTTCATTTTGGATAAAACCCCTCAAGTATGCACCATGACTTAAAATATAATCTAAATATAAAGCACTCTGGTACTCCATGCCATCCTTATAACTTAACACCACACTGAATGCGACAGCTTCATAAGGTGAATTCTTAAGAATACATGACCAACTCTTCTCCTGGGTCGTGGTGGTCTCCATGGCTGCTTTCAGATACATCTAGGCTTTCTGTTTCTCACCACTTGCCCGCGTGGGTCTCCGTGAGCAATAGCACTTGGTGTTACTAGCACCAGTGGCAATAACACGAAGGGATGGGCAGCCACCTCCTCCTCCTTCCTGATGACTGTGAAGCAGCTACCGCTGAATAAGATGACTCTGGAACCCACAGTCGGGCAGAACCAAGTAAATGCAGAGAGGACGCCGAATCAAGCCAGGTTGTCTAACAACTGAGTGACCGCTCATAAAGACTCCATGTTGTACAGAGATAGCATCTAGCAGAGTGGGTCCCCGGTGTGGATGAGTCCCACTCAGTCCTCTTTCATCCGTAAGCCACTGGAGCACTGGAAAGCTCTGTCTCCGTGTGTATGAAGATGGTAGCGGGGAGGTGGGGTTCTTCTCCCCATCCCAACCATAGTGTGAGCCAGGACACAGGTGCCTCACCTCGAGAAAACTACCACAGATTTGCTTATCTCTCCTGTGGCACTGACCACATCATAGCTGCCCTTTGCACTGCTGCCCCTGACTGCCTGGAACAGGAGGCTTTTCTGATTTTCCCAACTGGACCAGTCTACTCCGAGGGTTAAGCAGCAGGCTGTAATCCGAGTCATCAAACCAAGCATATGGCACACATCTTTGCTCAACAAGTGAAAACTAGTGCTAGTAAACACAATTTAAATTAATTTGAAGCTTTGCCGACACCTCTCTCTACTCAACTTTTCTGGAAGTGTTGATTGGCATTAAGGCTGGAACAATGCTTTAGCTGAACCTTACATCTTCTCTTATGTACACACCAATACCCACATCTTTTCTGTATTAATACACAGGGTCTTGACGGCAGTCCCAAGCCAACTCTTCACTGGATTCCAGTGTAGAAAACTTGGAGTATGAAAGGGGTTCGGAGAAATAAGAGAAGCCATGGCAGAGAAAGCTGCAGCTTGACATTTTTCTCTTTAAAGCTCAGCTCAGAGATACATACAGAAGTGGGGGGACAGAGGTAAGAAGCTAGCGACCGCCCTTGCTGCCACTCCTAAACACACTAGCTCCAACTCTCTGCAGACTTAAAGTGCAATCACTGCTATGAAGTTCTCGGGCCAGGGATCAGGCAGGAAGAAATTCAGAGCTGAAACTTCAAACCCACTGCTCATGACCCGGAGGCTGGAAAGAGGGAACAGGGGTAAGGCAATGGCAGATCTCAGGCATTCAAGTGCATCAAAAGAATCAACGTCCTTTCTGTGTGAAGAACAGTCATAAACGGTAAAGAGTCTTGGTTTAGAAAACAGCTCCTATCGGAGGATGCTCCAATGTGGCAGAGTCCAAAGGCAGGCAAAGGCAGTAAGCAGCAGGGGCCCAGCTGTCCTCCCCGCTGCTTTGCCAAACAGATGGGCTCGACTGTCTTCCAAGTCTTCAGCTCTTGGTGAGGAAGAGGCACACTGGACCAAGGGCATCTGGTAGGATGTTGCCCTCTTCTCAGGCCTGTCTGGGCTGGAGCCATCACTGGGCCTCTGGCCATTGAACAGCAGGTAGCGGCCACGGGCATCTTGCTCCATTTTGAAGATTTCATATTCTGTGTGAGGTAGTTTGATGCCCAGAGCCACACAGCCATTGGTGTGTGTCACGTCCTGTTGGATACCCACTTGCCAGGAGCCCTCAGCCCCACACTCGTTCCCACTGAAGACATTGAGGAGGGAGGCTGTGGCTGCATCCATGGGAGTGACCTTCATGTGATTCACTGTGGAAAAGAGAGATATCCATGACTCTAGGGAGACAACTTGGGAGGCAGACGCTTCCAGCAAATGCTGGGGACACTGTCTCAACAAAGCTTTCATTTCAAAACACAATTAGTAGCGCGCCCACTAACCACAGTACTCACAAGAGCAGGCTTGGGTAGGAAGTTTCACACGCTGATCTGAATGGTCGTGGGGAATAGCGCCAGCCAGCTCATAGTATCATGCACCCTGCAGTCACAACTTAACTACACAGCCTAATGGTGCTACATTAGGTATCCGAAGTAATCTAGAAATGGTGTAAAACACAAGGAGTGTGTCTACAGGTTTTGTGCAAGTGTCCTTATTTTACACAAGAGACTAGAGTAACTACCTAGTTACTACAAACTACAAATTGCCACCTCTTGTATTGCTTCATTCTCTTGGCCTTTCTTTAAGCAGTGGATTCGGGTATCTTCAGGGAGTCCAAGAATTAATCCCCCATGAATACAAAGGGATGGCGGTATACTGTAGGTGTGGTCAGAAAACACAGGTGACATTTGGTTAGCCCAGTTTGCAGCTGATCCCACCCATGAGTGTGAAATAAAACTATCCCAGCATTCCTACAAACGTGCTCTTTGGGATAAATGACTCCCAAAACATATTCAACAAAACTCGAATTTTATTTTTATGGAAAGGTCCTGAAGTATCCAAAAGGTTTCACCTCAAACATGTGTCTGAATTAGCATTTTCACAGATTAATGTGGGCCCATCAGCTGGGCATCTAAATGCAGTTAGGCTGCAAATAAGAAAAATATGAAGAAACAAATACAAGCCCCAGCCTTTGTGGACCCTTGGGGCCCTCCTATGGGGCGACACTTTGCATATAACCAAGTGGGATTTGGGGTGAGCAGACAGATTTTTCTTGGTTAAGTTTACAAGGCCAGTGTACAAGAGCAAAGTTCCTCATTCAAAGGAGGGTGGCCATGCTCAGGGATTCCTTTGAGGCCACACAGACACCTCACACTAACTGGACCCCAGTGCTACCCTGGAGTGGTCACCCAATGACCCAGCTATGCTCATTATTTGATATTACAGGGTTGGCACCACCTTACAGACATTCAAACTTAAAACTAAAGCAGCAAAACCTCCCTTGTGGTAGGGGCAGGTACCTCCCGACCCCTAGCTTCCTTGTCTGGGTGAGCAGTGCACAGCATTAACTTTCCCCCATGATGCTCTCGCCTTCAAGTCTGGGACAAGCTCTTGTGTGCAGCCTCAGCTCAGGTTGGAAGTAACAACTCCGAGCATCAGAAGTAACTGACATCTGCTCTATATTCCTCCTTTAGGAAAAGTACCCAGTGCACAAATCAGACTGATGCTACCAGAGAGGCTGTCAGGTTTCACTGCAGTCACACTCTTAACTGTCACATTACAGTGGCCCATGTGATGGTTTGGGTCCTGTGGTAGAATATTATTTTAAGATTTGTTACTTTCGTTTATGTTGCATTTGTTTAACTCTGTGAAGCTGTGTTACTGTGCGTGGCTAAAACACCTGATGGTCTAATAAAGAACTGAATGGCAATAGTGAGGCAGGACAAAGGATAGGCAGGTGGGGCTGGCAGACAGAGAGAATATATATAGAAGGAGAAATCTGGAAGAGGAGGAAGAAGTAGCCAGAGAAGGAGGAGGACATCAGGGGCTAGCCACCCAGCTACACAACCAGCAACAGAGTAAGAAGGAAAGGTATACAAAAATAGAGAAAGGTAAAAGACCAGAGACAAAAGACAGATGGGTTAATTTAAAGTTAAGAAAAGCTGGCAAGAAACAAGCCAAGCTAAGGCCAGGCATTTATAAGTAATAATAATCCTCTGTGTGATTTATTTACGAGTTGGGTGGCGGCCCCCCAAAAGAGCAACAACAAACAACAACAGGGTCCCATTGTACCTGAATGTCACGTAGATGCCTGGGTCTAGCCTGCTCTGAGCAGAAAGGAGCTCAAATTATGTTTCCAAGGATGCTTTAAGGCAGCCCTGGCTCTAACTTCATCTCTAGCATCTCAAGCAGCAAAGATACCCTTTCTCTGAGGTTCTGCCCTAACAGAAATGTCCCAGAGCTGCCCTTGAGCTGTGCTGTGAGAAGAAAAGGCAGTAGACTTACCTTTGAACACAAACTCTGTGCCACCCATGACCCTTGAGGAGAGCACACCACGGCTGTAGCGGCCTCGAGCATAGATGGTGAATGTGGGGTGTTTGCAGACAGGATCCGAGTAGTGGTAGTAATGCCCTTCCCAGGTGTTGTTGTTGTCATGGAAGATGAAGTGGCGGGTGAGGAAGAGGACTTCAGGGCGCACCTCACAGCGCTGGCTCACCCATTCCCCATGTAGGCCAATGGTCAGGTCAGCCTTAGGGGGCAGGATGGGAGGGTGGTGTTCGTCAGAGCGGTAAATGATCCGACAGGCTATGCAGGCATGGTTGTGGTTCTGAAGCAAAGAAACAAAGACATTACAGACTTTAGTCTTCCCATGAGCTCAGTATACATGTATATCCCCGAAAAATGGGGGTTCAACACAGTTAGAACTGGGCACTCAGGGCACCATCACTTAACCCTCAAAACAAATGAAGCCAGTCTCTGGTACCCAGACAGTGGAGCACGGGGTGTGCCAGAATGTATATTCACACCAGTCCCACTGTAATAGGACAGCCTGCCTTAATGTCAGCTATGGCATGGACTCTTTAGAATCCTGTTTGGGTTTCAGACCATGGGCTGGTGCTCAATTTTGGAAAGGATTGTAATGCCTCACATTCCATAGATCCAGAGGATATGTGTGGGTGAGGATGTGGGGAAATCCCAATACTTTGGTCCTGTTTTCAGGAACATAAAATGATTAACAGTCTTCATTGACAAGAGTGGTTTGGTTCCTCAAAAGCTTAAACATAGAATTGTTGTATGATCCAAATTTTGCCTCCTCAATACACATCCAGAAGAATTCAAAGCAAGGGCTCTGGCCCACAGTAGCCACAAGGGAAGCAATCTAACTGCACAGCCACAAGGGTATGGTGAAGCACACTATGGTCTACATATACGATGGCAGAGATCTCAGCTTTAATAGGGAGGATGCCCTGCACAGGCCACAGAACGATGAACCTTGAGGACACTGTGCTAAATGAAATAAGCCAGTCATGCAGACATACACATTGTTTAATTCCATTCACTTGAGAGACGTGGAGTGGTGAAATCCAGAGACAGGAGGCGGGAGGGTGACTTTGAGGGACGAGAAGGGAGGTAGAGATGGAGAGTCCAGGTGTAATGGGCAGAACTTCAGTTTTAGAAGGTGAAGAGTTCTAGATATGAACAGTGGTGAAGGCTATTCAATGCTATGAATGTAACTTGTGCTACTTAACTGTACCCTTAAAATGCGTACCCATGAAACAGATTTATGAGTATATCTCAGCACAATTACATTTTAAAATAATTTTTGATGTATTTATTCATAGTTTATATATGAGTGCTCTACATGTATTCTGGCATGCCAGAAGAGGGCATCAGATCCTATTATAGATGGTTGTGAGCTACCATGTGTTTGCTGGGAATTGAACTCAGGACCTCTGGAAGAGCAGTCAGTGCTCTTAACCACTGAGACATCTCTCCGGCCACACAATTAAATTTTTAAAGGAAGGAACTGCAAAATACACTAAGGAAAACAAGGCTGTGACTATAGATAAGAGGAATTGCTGGGTTCCTCTGGTACAGTGAATGCAGGAGGTAGAGGAAGCAGACAGAATGGAGTGGGGAGGCCTCTGGGACATGTGTACAGGCTGTCCATGTGTGCCTGGAGCCCAGGGTTCAGAGCTTCTTAGCTCTTGAAAAGCTTGCTTTTCCAACTTTCTGAAGCTTAGGGTCCACAGTAAAGCTGTGCTCTCATTTCCAAGAGGCATGCCCTGGGGAGTATTTTGGTTGGTGCCCATGTCATAGATGTCAGCTCTGATTACCCTGCTTGCCTTCAGAGCTGGCAACCCAAATCTCTGCCTGGAGAATGGGTCCTGGGTGCAACACCATGAGCCTACCGCCTAATCCAACCAACAGGACAACTCTAACCCAGGGGTCTTCTCCATGTTTCTGCTCTCTTCAAAGTTGGAACAAGGCCCCGGGGTGAACATAGCATGGACCACAGCCTTGGATCTCTGCCCTCTGATCAGGGAGACATAGCTCACTGGGACATGCAGCCCCACACTCCCAGCCCATGTGTATCCAGGCCCACAATCACACCTTCACCCCTCCCAGGGCAGGGAAACATCTGTTCTTAGCAAGTCACAATTCACCTCCTTCACGACCTTCACAACAAGGTCGGCTTGTCATCATACATGTGGCTTGGCAATGGTGACAAGCTTGCCTTTCTGGAAGACTGTGGTGAGGATGGGAGAGGAGGTACATTCCACCTGCTTCTTCCACACCCCCATTAAGGGGGAACCCTGTACTCACTTGACCCTCTTCATCCATTAAATGAGCTTAGTTACCACTTATAGAAGAGGATGCTTCCTTTGTTCCGGTGATATGTGGCTTATAGAGGGTGAGATAAGTAGGGGTGAAGAGTTAAGGGGAAGGCCAACTCTTCCCTGTCCCAGGGTCCAGGTGCATTTGCTGGCCTGGGGTTTCCTGCAGAGCACATTTGGGCATGCGGGAGAATCTAAATTGTGTCCAGCCTGTGATCAGCAGACCACACGGAGATAACAGGAACACAGCCCATCAGAACCAGTGCTGATTTAGAGCAGACAAGAGAGGCCCTGGCCAGATCCTGAAGGCCTAAGCTAGCCCCACTGCCTGCCTCACAGCTGGTGGCCACGACAAGTGATTCATTTTGCTCTGCTTCAACATCCTCACTTACACAGTGGTGACTACTGTACACACTTGCCTAACTGCTGCAGGTGAGAAATGGTAGAGCAAGGTGGTTCCCACTCAGTGCACCCACTTGAGGAGACCAAGGCAATGGCCTGTCTACCCGCATGTGTCACAGCCCTTTGGGTTCACAGTAGGGAGGAAAGTATAAACTGAAGTAAAGGGGGACCCACGTCCTGAGCCCTCACATGCTATGTCCTCTCAGTAAGCTGCCAGGAGGTGGAGGTTCCACAGCTTTCACCCTAAATGGGTTGCTCTGACATTGAAAGGCCAGGATGGAATGTTCACTTGGTGTCTATAGCTGGGTATACTCCGGGGCTCCTGCACAGAGCAGAGGATGCTAGAATAATTAACACAATCAGTATGAAGCCGATTCACAATGACACTGAGACCCTGTCCCAGCATGACAGTCTAAAGCACCTGCAGGTGGCCTGCCACATTCCAGAAAGAAGAGGCATCAGAAGCTGATGTTCAGTCAGGGTCAGAAATATGGACCCACAGGGTCTCCAGTGGTCCGCACAGAGCTGGGTCCCCTCCTTGCTGGCATCTCCACAGCAAAGATACTTGCTGCCTTCTGCTCCTGCTCCCCAGAAGGTCCTACAAGGCTCTGTGGGCCAAATCACTTACTTTCATCCATCCCAACCTCCGCTTCTTCTCCATTCCACTCTCCACAACTTGACTTTCTACATCTACTGGGAATTTAGGAACATCCACTGTGCATCCTTCACTTCTGGCCACTCTAGGAAGTTAAGTCTCAATCCCCGAAAAGATAAAGATTTCCCCTTCAGCACCAGTATTGGTTCAGGGAAAGCACGATGCTGATGGGAAAACATTAAAGATCAATGTTGTTCAATTCAGCAGGACAAGGCTGGGCAAGGCGAGGGCAAAGTTGTCACCCAGGCTACTCCACCATGGTACCATGAGTGGTAGGTTGGATGTCCATGAGGAACACTTTTTTAAGAAGAGGAGGCAGGGGTTCCGGGGCTCCAAGATGATTCCACTGGCCTGTGGTCCCTCCAGATGAATGGTGTCCCTAGATAAAAATGGTGTCCCTAGAAAAAAGCAGGCTGGGCATGTTTGAACCAGCAGGCCTATGGGATCTGGATTTATGTGCGGTGACCAGAAGGAACCTGGCTCTTAAGCACTAGTACTACAAATTCCTACACTGGTTGTTTTTGTTTTACTGTGGGTTTTTTTTTCAAGGCTATAGAACTGATCATCTTAGTAAATTTTAAGTGCACAGTTCTGTGGCATTAAGTATAGTCACATGGTTAGGCAGCCATCACTACTGTCTATCTCTAGAACATCTTCCCGAACTGAAATGACCTTCTATCCCTCTCTTTCCTAGCCCATGGCAACCATCCTTCTACTTTCTGTCTTGGAATATGACTAAGGACCTCCTATAAGGAGACTCATACAGTATTTGCCATTTCGTGACTGGCCAATGTCACTAGAAAATGTATTCTAAGTTCACCCATGTTGTAGCATGTTTCAGAAAGCCCTTCCTTTTAAGGCCTAATCATTCCATGCAGAGGCACATTTTGCTTCTCAGTTACTCTGTTCACAGACACTTAGACTGCGTCCCACCTTTTTCCTGTTGTGAACATGGTTGAAGGACTATGTATTTGCATTTCTCTTTCAATCTCTTTGAGTATATACCTGGATGTAAAATAGCTACACCACACAGTAATCCAGTGTTTACTTTTTTGAGGAACAAGCCTGTATTCCACAATAGTTGCACCATTTGACATTTCTATCAGCAAACTATAAGAGCTCCAATTCCCCCACATCCTTGCCAACATTTATTTTCCACTTTTTCCCCCTTTGGTAACAGCTGTCCCAATGGGCAACTTGGTATCCTATTGTGGTTTAAATTTATACTTCCTTAATGATTCGATAAAGAGCATACCCGTTATTTCTAAGAATTCTTCAGAGGAAAGTCTGTTTCGCCCACCCTTATCCTTTCTGAAGCCATTTTGCAGTTACCATTAAGCAACCAAAGATGTCCTAAGCAGAGGCAGTGTTTTTGGCCTCCATGGATGAGGTCAACAAGGTGACAGTTTTAGTCATGGCTGTGTAAGGAGATACTTCTGTTTGTGGATTAAGTTTTAAAAATCGTTTTTCTTACACTCTTATACTCTTTGGCATGAATAAAAATTAAAGGGACCTATAGCAATAATTTCGCCAGAGCATGGAGCAAAGCCTGCATGTTGGATTGCTCTACAGGTCCTTTTCTAGGGCGGTTTAATGAGAGAACCTTTAAAGATGAGCGGATGAGAACTACATATGGAGATTTTTTTTCCAATGAAAGTGGATTTGCGCCACTGAATAGCATTTGCTTTACACTTGAGAAATATCCTTTCCTTGGCTCTCCAACTTGGCTGTGTACGGCTCCATTTCCCTCCATGTTGGAAAGGTCTATTTAAAGTCAGGGTTTCTGTATACACATGATTTGAAAGTTCAAATCAGAGGATCCAGGAGGTGTTTCCTTGCTCCTATACTTTATACCCACTATAAAAAAAATAAAAAAAACAAAACAACTTTAATCTAGGGACCTAGGGTGCTGTGGAGAGGCAGAGTATTTGTCTGGCATGTAAGTGACTCTGGTTCCATGCTCTGCATCAGGGCTGGGTGGGGTGTAGACTTAACTCAAGAGGGTTGGAGCTAGAAATAAGCCCCATACAAGTGTTCTCTGAAAAGAAGAACTGGTGTTCAAAATGGAAATTGACCTTGCAGTTCCCAAGTACATAACGTTGCTGACAGGGAGCAGGGCAGCAGCCTCGTCTGCACACGGCTGCTGGGCAGCAGGTTCAAGAACCGCAGCCTGTGCATAAGGACATGGAATTCTGAAGGCTTCGAGCACATCCTCCTCTGAAGCTTTCCACCCTCCCAGTCAGAACATCGGCACATTTTCCCAGCTGAGGTAACCAAGGTGCAGAGAGAAAATAACTTAGGCCAGATGATCTCACAACCTTGGGCCTCTAATTTGGTCCTGGGGCTTGTGGAATGCTTCCTTCATCTTAATTCAGCTCTCAGGCTCGAGGTTCTGCAAACAGCAAATGTCCCCTCAACAAGGGCTATAGCCCTACGGAAAAGGGCTCTAGGGCTGATGACTGATGGGGGCTCTTCAGGCTTCTCCTGTTTCCTGCCAACATTTATTTCTGGAGGGTTGGTCAACAGCATCTGCTGACAGTGCCCACTTGTTTCCATGGACTTCCCAGAATGGAAGAAATTACTTGAGATCTTGTGAAAGATCAATTGGAGCAGCAGGCTGGACAAAACACAAGCCTTCAAAGCAGCAATTCTTGGCTAAAAGTTTTGTTCAAGGAGAGCAATGGGAGTAGATGTTGGAAACTTCCTTTCCTAGGGCTTTGCTCCATAGGATAAAAAAGAAAAAAGGATTCATGATTCTCATACAGAACAGCCATAAGTAAGCCACAGTAGCCATAAGCCTATGAAAGCTCTCCTTACAAAGGCAATTTGCAGTGTGCTGGGTGACGTTTCTGTTGCACACAACCTCGTGTGAGCACCCTTCCTGGCTTCTGCCAGGCCAATCCTTTCAGGCCAAGACCACAGAGCTCTCCTTTATGTTTCTCAGGTTATTCAGCAGAATACTGCTGGACCCCATGAAGCTCCCGACAGACAGACTGACAGGGAGAAATCTGTCACAGGATATGTAAGGAGCTGAATAATGGAAGTCACATTTATCCACATGGAGAGATGCTGTCTGTAGCAGGAGCATCCTGCAGGGCTTCCTGGGTCTAGATTCAGAGGCAGGGACACAGTCAGGGGATAAGGACACTTGCTGCCGAGCTCTGAATTTCTGTGTGTGTGCACACACACAAAATAAATAAACATAATGAATAAATTTATATTCAGACTCAGGTAACCCATGACCGACCCCTGGTTCATTTTGATCCCTAAAGGGGCCAAGATGACGCCATTGTCCACAGAGGAAGCTTCTTCGCCTGCTCCCCCTCCTCTCTCCCTAGCTGCTTAGACATACTTTTCAAATGGCCAATTTCCTGCTTCTTGGGGGTTTCACTCTGGCCTTTCAGCATTCTTGCCTTTTAAGGGATGAAATGTTTACCGCTTGCATTGTCCCTGACAACAAATCTTTCCTAGCCTGCTCGCTCACTCCTTAAATAAAGCAACCCTGCATGCCTGTTTGTCTGCCAAAAACCCTCCAGAGGAGTCGAGAAATAACGAGATCTGTATCGGCAATCAGGGCACCTCAGCAGCATTGCGGTACAGGCACGGAGTGACATGTCAAACCAAGAAAGAAACCCCAACGGCCGGCTCTCTGTCTGTATATACCAGGAAGCATCTGCTGCCTACTGAACACCTTGGCCCAGCAGTGGGAAGAATTTTCTTCAGGAAAATTTACCTAAGAATGGCCTTGCCTCTCTAAACCTATGGCCTTGCACCACGACATCCATCTCCCATCATCTCTGCAATGCCCTTTCCTTCCCTTCCCCAACTCTGGCAGAAGAAAAAGCACACAGTGTCCTGTCTTCTTACCCAGGAGTCTCACAGGATATGCTTAAGGAGCTAAGGGCCAACCTAGCCAGCAGCAGCAAGGGGCTGAAAAACCCTACTGCCCACAGAACCTGCTCCAGTCCCTCTGATGTCATCAATACCATGAAGTTCACAGATCATCTGTCTTCTTCACACACCCTTAGCCCTCTCCATGTGTGAGTTTTGATCTGAGGATACATCCAGATGCAGCCCAAAATACCGAGGGAGACACACTGCATCTGTCCTAAACTTACAAGCATCTCTGCTTGTTGACTCCTCAAGGATACAGTTTATTTACACAGAATCGCATTGTCTCCGATACTGTACATCCACTAGTGATGGTTTAAAGTATAAGGGAGGGATACAGAGCTTCCACGAACACACTACCCCATGTCACAGGACTTGAGCTGTCTTTTGATATCTGGGGGTGGGGATCTTGGAACCAACACCATGTAGACAAAAAGCCAGCGCCTTGTAGAAAGCCACTCTTCTCAAACAAGACTGAATCACAAACTGATGATGGCTCCCAGCCTGGTTTCTACAGAACTGGAGAGGGTGTCAGCGCTCTGGCCCCTTTCTCTTCTGTAGGGGTCAGGTGCTGTGAAGGCCTGATGTGGTCCTCTGCCCACCCCCAGGCAACTACATGGTCAGAATATTTCAGACACACAATGCCTGGGTGTTGCTTTTAGACAGCCCCTTTGATTTACAATCCTGTGGATGAATCCATGGAAGATTTTGGAGAATGATCAATTCCACCTGCTTAAGAGTCTTGCCATTTCTAAGGCTTCTGGCAATTATTTGCTTTTAATAACCATATGAGTCTATCACTGCACTTGAACTTGGGTGTGCACTCCAACTACATGGCTCTAGCGAATCAGGGCAAAGGGCAGTGCTGTTCTGGGGTTAGACACGCACTCCAAGCATCTTTTTAGGGGTTATTTTAGGCCACCTTGATTTTTCTTAATGAAGAGTAGCCAATTTCCTGCTGAAAGGACTCCCCGCACACCTGAGTCTGCAAACAGCACTTACTTGCCAAGGGACTCAGAGCCTTACCTCAAAGCTGTATAAAGCCTAGCAAAACAAGTTGACTTGAAGTTTCTATTTTTACATGGTGTCCTGTTTCCACAGGGGCTAAGACTAGTGGTTTCAAACTCAATTTAGCATTAAACTAATTTTCAGTCAGGTCTCCATGGACCAGCAATTGTGGGGGAGGCAAAGAGTTCAAAGCTAGAGAGTCTAGGGCCCCCTGGTACAAAGTGTGTACTCTTTGAAGACACTCACTCTGGGGTGCTTCCTGTCCTGGGCCAGACAGCCACAACCAGCCCAGACAACCTGCTGCTGGAATGTCCCATGGGCACAAGCAACTGGGCTTTACCATGTCCAGCGCCTAGAAAGATACTGGCCAAGTCCATTCACTCTTTCTGCTAGCCGTCTTGGGGAAGGATCTAAAAACTTCCTGAGGGGCATCCCTGTGCAGAGAGGTACAAGACAAGGGACAACAAGAGAAGAATGGGCCTTTCAGCTGCTCAAGCCTGAGGCTTTCACAGCCTTGCAACCATTCCGGCTGGGCAGCCACAGTGGTCCCACGGCATAGGTCTTGCTAGGCCCAGGGAAGCCTAAGCCTCTCTTTCAGTGGGCTATAGCTTTATCCATGGCTTCACCATTCCTTAGACTCCTAGCAGGGCTTTTCTTTCCTTGAATTTTAATTTTGCTTGGCAATGGTGTTTAGCTTCTACAAGACCATGGTACAAATTACAGAAGGTACCTGAAGGAAACCTCAGTTCCGCCACCTCCACCCTTCTTCAGAATTCATTGCCAGGTTCCCCTTCCTCCCACCCTCTGCTCCTCCCTTTCTTCAGTTATTTGTTTCATACAAATGAGGTCACCTTAAACATGCTGGTCTTCCCCCCCTTATCCCTGTTATGAAGTACATTCTGGATCAACATCACTTCCTCGAGTTCTTTCCACCCCTCTTCACGTTTCTGGAATCTTGGACCCAGACCTGGGGTTTATAGACTCTGAGTCTTGAGAATCTGGATGAATTCGCCCACAACTGCCTCCACCGAAAGGGAGGAGAAGACAGGAGGAAGTGTCTCGTGGCAGGCATCAGACAGCGTCTGGACACTCTCCAGCCAGCCATCCTCATTTCTCCCGGAGCTGTGAGCCAGCAGGGCTCCACTCTCCAGTCCAAGGAGACAGGAGGGACAGCATCCTTACAGTTCCTCCACTGGAGAGCAGAGAAGTGCCGGGCCCTAAGGGGTCAGGTAAAGAGAGAGCGCTTGACCCCAACGGATGCCAGCAAGACAGCTGTGTCCTAGGACTGGCTCCCACTTCCAAATTCCACATGCTTGCCAATTTATCCAGAGTTCAAGAAACTCTTCAAACTCTTTAAAAAATAAAAAACTCCCCTAGAGAAGGTCAGCATCATGCCTGTCACCCTGAAATCCTATGCCAGGGCTGGATAACTGACTCGGAAGACACTCCTCCCCACCCCCAGGGGCCACAAGCCAGACAGGCCCGACCAGGGAGGAACACAGACAGACATCATGGAAGGTCCACCCTGGGCCTGGACTACGGCCAGTAGGTGAGAGGTTCACCCGGAGACCTCCACACCCTGGAGGTATACCAGAGAAGGTAGGGGGAAGAGATTCAGGTAAGAAAGGTAGAGGTTGGGAGGACAGGAAACAAAAACCAGTTCTCCTTCTGGCATTTAAAAGGAGCCTAAGACATCAAAGAGCCTAAGTGGGCACATGCTGGCAAGGAAAGAGAACCAGGCCCTGGGCGTGCAAACAGTGGCATGAGGTCAGATGGGGGGCAGACAGCCTGACCTGACTCTACCCCTCACTATCGATGGGATAGGTTTTGCTGCTGTTACTTTGGATTTTCGTTTGTTTTCAAGATAATGCCTTATACTGTAGCCTGGGCTGGCCCGGGTACTCTCTATCTCACTACATCGCCCAGGCAGACCTCTCAGCTATCCTACCTCGGCCTCTTGAGTGCTAGGATTAGTCATGAGCCTACACGCTCGGCACACAGCTGTTCTCCGCTCACTGGTAAGTCCATGGGTATAAGGGATGACGATGGCGTTGCGTGCTTGGCAGACTGCCATGTTGGTTTGGAGTAACAGAACAGGCACATGCTCCTGGTTAGGGTGGTGTTAGTAGACAACCCAGACCACTTACAGTCACACTAAATGGAAAGTCAGTTAGCTTCTACTCAAAGGACACCTCACATGTAGCTGTGAAATCCCCTTCCCTGCCGCCATTTCTAATCCGATTCTAAGCAAGATGGCGCGCACCTGTGATACTCAGTGCAGAGTATAGATGATGCTACCAGCCGACCAGGGTTCAGAAGAGAACTGGAAACCAGCAGTTCTTATCCACTTTTCTAAAAGATCTACTGAAGCCTGGCCTAGAACCACACCTCTAGCAGCAGGCAGCATCCTGTTAACAGTCCCTCCTTGTGCCATCTGTCCTGTGGCTCCAACACACTGAAGAGACAGAGCTTCAGGTCCCCTGCTCATCACAGTAAGAGAATATCAGGCATTCCTCAACTACAGGCTGCCCTAGCCTCTTGGGTGCTTCTGAACACTAAGGGTGGAGCACGATGGACCTGCTTCCTCTTCCATATGGGAGGAAAGCTGTAGGAGCCCTGCTGAGTCCTGCTGGTGAGCTGTCCAAGGCACTGTAGCACAGCCTCAGAATCTTTTGGGGCTCTGACCCTCCATGCGGCATCACCTTGCACACACGACAGAATTTTCAGTTTCAGTCAAGGTGGTTATTTAATAAAACTCCATTACACGAGCTTACAATGACAGGCACTGTGCCATCTCCAGCAGAGAAGTACCTGAGATGACTTGATTAGTGATGAGTAACCTCAGATGAGCAATGAATCAAAGTCAACCGGAGCCTCGTGTTTAGACCCACCATCCTTAGCTGTTCCACCAAGGCTGGTGAGCACAGCTGGGGGGCACTATGCGGTAACTCCCCTGACCACTCCAACAGGCTTGAATCTGTCTGCTCCTCCCAGCCCAGAACTTCACAAACGTCTCAGTGGAAATGAATGAGTTACACACTGACTGATACAATTTGGAGCTTGGGGGAGGAGATATCTTGTGAATTCCAAATATTACTAGGACATAACTCAAATAAAAATGAGCATGAGAAGGTTTTAACGGCTTCCTGCCCTCCTCAATCCCCCCTTCTAATCACAGCGGCTTTCCAAGTCATTTACTAAAATGGGAAGTACTCGGGTCTGGAAGGAAGAGATTTGGTTCAAGAGTTGGCACTGAAATCCACCAAGTGTATGGTGAAGGCACCTGACCCCTGAGAACCTTAGAGGGTCATGATAGCATGTCTCAGGAGGCCCCTAGTGTTAGGGTGTGTGCTGCTGATGGGAGTCTTTCCCAGCATGGTTGTCATGGTACCCCTCAAGTTCCTCACGCTGTCCTCTGGGCTGTAAGGAGTTTCTGAGATGCTGGAGTTATTTCTCATGAGCATCACAACTAAATCCCCAGAACACAAAACCAGTGGGTAGCAGCCCCGGAACTCCCAGCTACATGTCACTTCCCAGCATTCCACACTTCTCCCTTTACTTTCCAGAAACACCTACATTCCTCAGGTCCCCCTGGGATCTCTCCGACATGCCCCATGGGCCACCTGTCTTACTTAGTCTAGGGGATGCAGACTCTGCAGGGATCTGTGGCTAGGTGGGTACCTTGGCATTCTGCAGGGGAGGCTGATAGCTGGATGGCCGGTAGAACACCCTCTGGGTAGCATCAGTGTGGATGTCACCCAGGAAGAGCTCCTCTACCAGGTGGTCCAGGCTGTGGTGGGGATACTGCTTCTCCACACGGATGAGCTGCAGCTCATGCATGGCAAAGTTCACAGCCTTCGTGCATTCGTGGCTGCTCTCTTCTTGCCACAGGTCATAGGCTACATCCTGTACCCAGAGACCACCAGGAGCCAGGAAGCCTGGGCAAGTTCGGTTCACTAGTTGGCTGAGTTGTTCAGCAACTGCCTCCGTATGGCAGATGACCTGGACGCCATGAAGCTGGTAGTCAGCCTCGGTGCCCCCACGGATGATCCAGGATGCCTGGCGCAGACGGATCTTGCCTCGGATGATAAGCGTATAGGTGGGATTGGTGCAGCGGTTGCTGCCGTAGTAAAACTGGTAGGCCTTGAAGGTATTATTGTTGTAGAATCTGTAAGATCTTGTGATGAACTCTGGCCCCGACCTCACTTCACAGCTGTTGAAGAACAGAGCAGGTAAATCTTGAGTAAATCCAATGGCATGTGAATTAGGGTAAGCATGTGAAAAGTCACTGCAGTAAGAAGAACAGTGCTGACCATGTCCTTTACAAATCTATTGAATGTTCACAACAACCCAGACATTGGGTATCATTACCACTCACATCTGAGGAAACTGAGTCAGAAGAAACATGTACAAGATCACAAGTGCCAGAGCCTGACCATGAATCTAGGCAATGCGGCCTCAGTGACTGACCCTAACCAGTCTAACCTAAAAGTTTTTCATTCATTGTACGTGATGAGAAACACGGGCCTCACAGGGAAGTCCCCTTCTCTCTGGATAAGAGGGGACGGTGTGCCTGCCACTGGTCTATATAAGGAACAGCTACCTGGTAGACCAAAAGGATTCATGAACACTTCAAATGATGAACCTTGTCTAAGGTGGTCCTTCATTCTGATATGGCATCTTGGCAGAAATGGAAGTGTGCCTTTCTATCCACTCTATTATTCTCTCAGTGGAGAAAGATATATATATATATATATATAAAAGTAAATGGGAGCAAAACTAACATAAGAGAGACCAGGACTCCTTTGCTGTGTATTGGTTGACAAAGGGGACATGTCCTTAGATAAATGCTAGGCTCCCAAGCAAAATATCTCATGGGCTCAGGGACATCCTCACAGGGTTTGCCATCAATCCATATAGACACAGTAGAGCCTGTACCGGTAGAGGGAAGGGGTTCCTTGAATCACCGCCCAGAGTTTATCTATGAAGCTGGTTAGACCCTGGTCTTTCCAGTTACGACTCTTGGTTCATCAGAATTCTATCTCTGCTCATAAAGAACTCTGAGCTGAGCCGATGGCATGGTTAAATCAAGCACAAGCACAGGTGCTTCTTAAAACTGTCCACAATTTAGACTTTGAGTTGGCAGACAGATAAGCAATAACTACGACTTAATACGAGCACTTTTGTTATATCAACGTATTCACTGCTGTTGAATAATGCCTTAAGGATGTAAGCACTGGTCACTGGAGGCAGAAGAAAGAGGCAAAGTCTACCCTAGGCTTTTGTCCCAAAGGAACTGGAGTTTAGTGTGAGCTGGGATAGAGGTCAGCAGAGGTAGGAAGACCTCTTCTCTTTCTTTCTTTTTCTCTTAATCTCAACATCAGCAGCCTGTGGATTCTACCCTGAACTCAGTGTATCTCAGACCCAGCCGTTTCTCCATTGCTCTCCCATCCTTTTCACGTCAGCCACCATCAGCTCTAGGCAGACGTGTGTAAGGCTCTCAACAGTCACTCCCAGCTTACGGTTGCTCCCATATACACTTGCTACAAAACAGCTGGAGTGTCCTTTCATAAAGCCGAATCAATCTCATTTTAAGCATGGTCCAGACATGGCACCATTCATTCGCTTTCAAGTTTCCCTAGAATAGAAGACCTGTTAGCTGGACACAGCAGCACATACCTGTAGTCCCAGCTATTCCTGAGGCTTAAGCGAGAGGATCACTTGAGCTCCGAGTTCAAGGCTAGCCTGGGCAACACAATGAAACGCTGTCTCAAAACAAAACAAAACAAAACAAAACAAAAATGAAAAACCAAAAAACCAAAAAGCAAAACGAAACAACACAACAACAAGAAAAAGCCTACCCCAGATCAACAACAATAACCAAAAGGCCTATTTTGCAAGATAGCTCAGAGCCACCCTCAGGGAGCTAGGGCTGCGGCCAGTGAGGTCTCCAGGCTGTCAGGCCATGCTCACCCTATATGCAGCCATAACTTGGCTAGTTTCTCTGCATAATAACTCTTCCTTCAGGAAGAAACTAGACATTCAGTGTCCATCCTGACCCTAAAATAAGGCTCTCTCCTCCCACACCTGCTGCCATCCCGCCCTTCAGTCTCTGTGACCCTCTGCAAAATCTCTGACAACAGGGACCAAGTCTGTCAGAGTCACCACTATATACACAAAATATACACAACGGCTTGGCCCACAGCAGCCACCTAATAATGACCATTTTCAGGTTATAATTTCATATTTAAAAATCCATATGCAAGAGATTTATTACAGTTATTTTAAGAGACCCATTTTTTACAAAAAAAAAAATCTCAATGTCATCATTTTATGAGATTTCTTTTGTCCATACGTGTTTGGTTATTTTTTTCCCCAAGGTCACCGGAGGCTGCTATCCATATCCCAGGAATTGAGAGTAGGGAGGAGTCATCAGATCCCAGTTAGTCTTGTAAATGCTCAACAATTTAATGGGTAGAAAGAGAATCGCTGATCTGCCTCTAGGCTATTTTTAAAAGCTCTAATGGAAGATAAGCCAGAGCTCAAACTGGGATTAATCTCAGCTTCACAACACAGTAAAGAATCTAAGAACTGGCTAGTGGAGGCAGCTCTTAACTTACCCCCAGCGCCCTGAAGCCATAGATTAAGTTACTAGAATATGGCGAGAATATTTAGACCATAAGAAGCTCTGCAGTCATGTTTCAGGGTTGGTGAAACACAGACGCTTAATTTCACTTGCTAATGGTTTCTCTTTATATGCAAGTGGTCCCGCGGAGTTCAGTAAACAAGGATCTATTCACTCACACTGTGTAGTTAGCAATGCTGTGATACCATTGCTGCTTTGGGCATAAGATTTCTACAGCTCTTAGCTCTGCTTAACCAACCAGAATTTCCAAGAGTTGCCTGGTTCTCATTTACTGTGTATTCCAGAAAATCAGCATCTAAAACCACCATAGGGTCTTCCTTAGATCCCACTCCCAAACTGCTCTCTTCCCTTCCTGTCTCAAGGCCAGTTCTTACCCTGTGGACACCCAGTGGCCTTCGATGGTTGGGGGCATCTGCACAGTGATCCGAGCACCATTGTGGAGATGCTTGAGCATATGATGGCACTGTGACTCCTTGAAGGCCCTCCAGGCACTTTTCTCTAAGGACCGAGGATGTGATCTGCTGTCCGGATGAAGGAGGGCAGAACCCTCTCCCAGCCCTGAAAGGCAAGAGCAGAAAGTAAGCAAAAGAGGCAGCATCAGGTGTGTGAGTCAGGTAGATAGTTATGTCTAGAGCTGGGAGTGGCTGCCGTGGAAAAGCGTGCTTACTCCACCAGGCTGCACATACATAGTGCTCACTGTCTCGGAATTCTCAAGCCGAAGTGGGGAACACACCTGGAGATCATTTCCCAGGTGGAAAACCGAGGCCTGTGAGAATCAGAACCTAGCTTGCTTGGGGCCACCCAGCTAGTCCCTTGCAAAGTCAGAGTTCGGATGCATTCACTTAGGTTTCTTACATCTTCACAAGCACCTGTGTGGTAGAGCCTTGAATGGACCTTACAAGGTCAATTCAGAGAGGCATGTTCTAGAGCAGTGGTTCTCAACCTTCCTAACACTGAGACCCTTTAATACAGTTCCTCATGCGGTGATGACCCCCAACCATGAAATTACTTTTGTTGCTACTTTATAACTGTAATTTTGCTACTGCTATGAACTATCATGTAAATATCTGTGTTTCCTAATGGTCTTAGGCAACCCCTGTCCAAAGGGGTCTCAACTTACAGGTTGAGAAACACTGTTCTAGAGGGACTGAAAAAAAAAAGAGGTGAATTGAAGGGAGGGGGGAAAGGGGATCTCAAGAAGGGTGCCTTCACAAACTGGCATGTTTAGGTGAGGAACAGAAAGAGCAAAGAAATCAACATTGGTGAAAACATAGCCTGGAAGATGTGGAAAGAGAAGAGGCCAGGGACAGCTCTAAAGCTTCTGGCTAGGATCTGCTCCTTGGCTAGCCTCCCACATGCGGATACTGAGTCACAGTTTTTCTGGCTACCACAGACTCCAAATGGACGCCCTTGTTGTGGTTTGTCTAAGGGCTTGTGAATTAGAATCTTGGCTTTCAGATTTGTCTTTAAGAGATGGCCCAACCTTTCAAGAGGTAAAGTCCAATAGGTGGTGTCAAGGCCACTGTGGGTGCCACCCTTAAAACCTACAGGCTGGCTGCTCATATTCAGATATCTGCTATCAGTGGCTCAAATGCTCAGAGGATGGGATGGATTCTCAGTATATAGTCCCAGCAGTTAGAAGCTACATGTCTCTGCATATGAGCTCTCAGGGTTCCCTTGGTAAAATGCTGCACTGTGGACGGAGCAACTGCTTCTACTTATTAGCACTATTCAAACACAGTTGGGAGCCACGAGGAGGAGGCACCTATAGGCACCATTCAACTAACGAAAACTTGAGTGAGATATGACTCTTGACCTAAGCTGATGGTGATATGTCATGGTCTGAATGTGCAATGTCTCCCTACAGGCTCATAGTTTGAAATGTTGGTTCCCCAGCTGGTGGCATTATTTTGCGAAGCTGTGGAACCTCCAGGAGGTAGAGCCTAGCAGGGAGAAATAGGTCACTGGGGGCAGGCATTGGAAGGTTATAGCTTGGGCCCTGCAGCCATTGCCCTCTCTTCTTTCTGGTCCAACTTAAAGTGAAAAGCCCCTGTTACATGCTCCTACCACCATGGACTGCATTACTCTACCCTGCCTTCCCTGCCATGGTGGACAGAAACTCTCTGGAAGAAGGAGCCAGAATGAGCATTCTCCTTCGCTATTATCAGATATTGTCATCACATTGAGGTAGAAGTTACTAGTATAGGTGGTGTTCGATCTTAGGCTAAGACCACTTGTTTTTGGCTTGAGCTGCTTGAAGGCAATAATAAAAGCGGGCAATTGCTGTCTAATGACATCATTATTTATAGTCCTAATTACGGAGTGAGGGCTTCCATTTCTAGGTTTTCATGGAGGGAAGGTGCTTCCTCCAGTGATGCTGCTAACATCACTTTCCATCTCACATGTACTCTCCCAGAGGGGTGGCCTGGGCAGTGGAAGGAGCAGCAAGCTTGCTGAATGCAGACCTTTCTTTCTTTCCCAAACCAGCCTGTTAACAAAAGAGCGCGCGCACACACACACACACAGAGAGAGAGAGAGAGAGAGACAGACAGACAGACAGACAGACAGACAAGACAGAGACAGAGAGAAGAGCCTGCCCCTGCTGTTGTTCAGATGTGGCACTGGGCCAGGTAGAAGGTCCGACGAGTCAGGAGTGAACTGCATCTACACCATGTGCACTCACGGAGGATTTCTCACAATTCTAATCATTCAGTCCCTATTTGTCTGACATCCACAGTGATCGCTCATTTGGTTATGAACAGGGGACAAATACCTCCACCATACCTCTACCAGCTCCAACAGTTATAATTATCCTGATGACACTAAACATTCCTGCACGTCCCTTGTTAGGCAATCAAAGAACGAAATGTAATACAATCTGCTATCTGGTGGGTCAATAATATGATCAATTATAATGTGGCTGGTTTCAAATAGAGCTTAATTAAAGTCCTAAGCCTGAGAGCTGGAGAGAATTCTACTTGAAATGTGACTCTAGCATTCAATAAAAATGCCAACATCTCAGTGATGACCAAATTATGTTCTAAAATTTGATTTGCAAACTCCTTTGCACTCTATGAATGCTCTCTCATAAACTCCTGGCTAATAAAAGCCAGGAGTGCAAGGGATGTGGGTTAAGTTGCCTGAGCTGGGTAGTCTGAGTTTAAAACTGGGTTTGTTGCTTACAGAATTTTATTCAACCCAAGACTTCAGTGGTGATTGGGATGCATCATTATTTTATTACCAGTGACAAAACACTTGCATTTAACAATGACATAATGCTTCAACAATGCCCATGAATCATTCACAGCAGCCTCAGATGGCTTTGACATTTATCTGTTCAAGGAGATTTGGAATTTTCCAGGCCTTTGGTGGCAAATGTTTGTTCTTCATGTGTCTTGGTCACAAAACACAAACACAGCCATATGTTTCTATGGGTATCCTCATTTTCCAGTCACGAAGACATGTTGGGTGAGAAAATATGGAATTGCAGTTATTCTTCCCACGATAAATATTTGCCCCACTGAGGACAAATTAACACTTGTTGCTCTGTAATAAGACCTGTTTACCCTTTACAGTGGTTCTTCTCAGGCTCTGAGAGTCATTTATCAGCAGGTTTATAGAGAGAAAGCATGCATGCTGACCCAGTAGTTGACACTTTTGATTTTCAAAACCAACCTACTTGCAACTAAACTCAAAACAAGGAGCACAAGATACACACACAGGAAACAAGGGTGGGGAAAAGATGAATACTTCTGTCCAAGTTGACACAGGCACAAACAATGTCATGAATCAGGAGTTTAGCTCAGTGGCAGAGCCCACCACACTCTTCTTCACTAATACTTATAGACCAAAGAGACTTCGACTCCTATCGGTGGTAAGATGCACACTCACCACAAAGATCTTAAAGTGGAAAAAAGAGAGGAAGGGCATCTTGCAACTGGTGAAGTATACTTAGGCTGATGAACTCACACAGATTACTCAACCTCTCTGAGTTTCGGCCCACTTATGGGTAATGAGCAGACAATGTCACTCCTCTTGGGCTTGGTCTAATGCAGCACAATGCGTTTCATGCACTGTTAGCACTACTGTTCCAGGTAATAATAACATCCTTAAGCCACTCTCAAAAACTCTCTCCTAACAAACAGTTAAAGCAATGGTGGTCCAGCGCTGGCCACCCTTCGAGCTCTGAGGAGGACCAGGTACTCAGAATTAAGCCTGGGCTGGCAGACAACATTCTATGATTCTGAAGAAGAGAGCAAAGAGTGGGGCTGGCAGCCTGTGTTCTATAATGATTCTGAAAAAGAGGAGAGCAGGGAGTCGAACACAGAGCACCAGGCACATGGTTGTTGACAAGCTCTGCTCAGCTTAACAAATACCTATTAATTATTTGTGTATTTTAGAGTCAGGAAGTACAAATATGAATTAAGGTGAGTTTTGTTGACTTGGAGGTCTGGATAGGAAATGGATAGAGATGACCAAAGGAAGCTCTGGGAACAGAGCCAGGGACTCAAAGGCAGAGGCAAGAGTGATGGTTAGTAATTAGACGGGTCATTCAAAGGAATGGACTCACACAGGGAAGGAAAGTTATGGTTGTGTTTTTAGCCAGTGGTGAAAAGTAAAATCCATTATGCAAATTATTGGAAAGTAGGAGACAAATGCTAACCTACTATGTGGCTCTTGGTCATGAACACAGCTTAGCAACCTAGTGAGGTAGCCAGTTCAGCCAGGGAACAGGTGACCAGCAGGTGGAGAAGACTCAACAGGTGTGATGGTGAGTTTATAGTGTGTGTGTGTGTGTGTGTGTGTGTGTGTGTGTGTGTGTTAATAACTGTATAAATTTATTTCCAATTGTTATAACAAGCTACATGAGGCTAGAAAAAAATTTAATTATGTTGGTTTTTGAATACAGAGTATAGCATTGATTTTTGCTTGTCTCTGCTGGGGGCTGTGGCTTCTCACATTGTGCTGGCTCATAGCATGCTTGATGGCATTGTGATGGGAATACACTCAAGAACAGGCAGGGGCTCCATGTGATCTGTTACAGCAACTTACTTTTGAAAGAATGGAACTCACTTCCTGAGACCAGCATTAATTCTCTCCAAGGGCAATGCCTCCAGTGATTTAATCCCTCCCCAATAGGTCTCACCTAAGGACCCACCTAGCAAAAGAGGAATAGTCCTGGGGACTGATCAAACCTAGAGTTTCGTGCATGCTTAGATCAAACTTAGAGTTTTGGGCATACTTAGATCAAACCTAGCACTTTGTGCATGCTAAGCAAGTACTTGATTACTGAACATCCCCATCCTCAGCCCTCTTCTCCTTTTTTTTTTTTTTTTTACAGGGTCTCACTAAGTTGCCCAGCCGTCCTTAAACTCATTCCGTAGCTCAGGTTGGCCTTGATCTTTTGAGCCTTCAAGAAACTGTGATTATAGGCATGTACCAAGCCTGGCTTAGGCTTCACTTTTTAAAGGTTCCACTACCTGACATCACCACACAGCTTCCTACACATGAACCCCTTGAAGGGCATACCATGTCTTAAGCATATTTGTGTCTGTCTTCTTTCTCTTTGTAGGTGGATAAAACTCTCTGGGCTTTTTGGCTGATGTGAAAAATACGGATGGCCTTCTTTCAAGGGCTACTTCTGTTTAAGGTCTAGGAATTAGAAGCTCATTTGATGTATCCGTTTCAGTTTTAGGAAACACTAAAGCCAATATCCTTACAACTCACCACTTCTTTTTCAAGGCATAGCCTTGATGGGCCAGTTAAGGAGCCCAGTCTTAGACTTCTGGTCAACCCAGGGGCCTTCGTGGTCACACACCACTTGACAATTCACTTTTCATGTTGCCTCATTTGGTCAATCACTAGTTATCACTTAGGCATGGGGACACTAAGGTGAATTTATGAATAGTTGGCCACAGTGCCCACTGACAGGGAAGCTCCCATCACTGTTCTCAGTCCAGGGGAATTCTGAGTAAGTCAGCCATCAAACAACTTCTCCAGAAAATGATCTCAAGCATGGCCTGGACCCAAATAAAACCATTATGGCAAAAGGGTGGTTTCTTTTGAGGGAGTATGAGGTTAGGAATAATGTGGAAGTCTGGAAGGAAATTGGTCACCTATTGAAAACAAATTAAGTTCTGTGAGGTTAAGCATTTATAGATTATCGCTTTCCAAATATTACACAGATCCCAGAATTCTGTAGAGACTGCTCACATGTGTGCACAGGGCCAGATGTGACATGTCACATGAGTGACACACTCCCACAGGTGGGTGAGTTACTGCACCCAGGAATCTTAGACTTTGCTGTGATCTCATACACCAACATACTTACTCACAACTGTCCGCTACTTAGTAAGAACATCCAACATCAGCAACTAAAAGCCAGATTTGCTTGAATAAGAGGAAGCACAAGGTCAACTTTTACACTGAAGTTTGTGTTCTAAATAACGAGCCAAGTGCCCAGCTGTTTATATTACTTGAAAGCACAGGTTACGAACGCTCTTGAAGGTGGTACTTAGCAGAGCTTTCAAAAGGATAAAGCTGGGACTCCTACTATCACCCACACATCTACTTCCCAGACCCATGGTGCTCTCAGAAGCAAGCCAGGCTACTGAGAAACCAAAGAAGACCCTTGAAAAGATGGGAAGGGAGAGAGGCAGTGGTCGCTCACCTTCTGAGAGACAACATTCATTTACTCAACAAAGGGCTAAATAACCACCGTGTGTTTGGTTCTTCCTTATGCAAAGTCCATGGTTGACATATGGAAAGTATACGAGTCCAAATCCTTGATTTTTTTCAATAACATTTTAAGAACTAAATTATCTAGACAGGTTCTGGTTTCTACGTGCCTAGGTAGACTGACTGGGACATAAAATCCTCTAAGCCATTTTTTAGATACCACAATGCAAAATTCACCAGAAAACAATACTTTTCAAGCACACTTGGGTAATTTTTGGTCAGACCAGTCTCCAGAGATGTACCTTAATACCTAAAATGTAATTTTAAAATGTAAATAAATGTAATGTCAACACATTAGCAATATTGTCTCTCAGCGGAGGGTTTTGAAGGATCCTTTTCTCAAAACTCATTTTGCAGCTTTCCCTACTTTACATAATGTGTGTGCCTTGATAATAAGAGGGGTACAGTATCTCAAGTCAGCACTAGTGCTGATATAGAAAATAAGACTGATTAGCTTAACTACAGGTAATTACTTAGCCATGAAATCGCCCTGCCCCATTAAACGAGCAGTCATTACTGTAAAGCATGCTTTGAAGTGGATATGGGGAGATAAGCTCCAGCATGGCTCCCAGGTTCTAGAATAAGAGCTTGTATGCTGCAGATGGTACCATGCCTGAACACCATCCGGGCCCTGGGGCACACCACGCTCTTGTTTTTAGTTTCAAGTTTCTTTCCAATGACAAACAAAAATTAAAAGAAATGCTTATTATACTGTCTGTAAACCTTCATACAGGAAATATGTACTCTTTAGAAAAAAATAATAAAGTGAAAGTATATATGTATATGTATGTATGTATGTGTGTGTGTATACCACATATCAATGATATATGCAAGTGCAGCATATATGTGTGTACTGTATATGGTATATGGGTATGATAAATGTTTGGTATGTCTGTACAATATATGCTCATGTGTAGTGTTTGTGGTGTAGGTGGGTGCTGTTTGTATGTATATCACAGATACCTATGATATCTGTACCATATATACATGTGTGGTATGTGTGTCTATGTATCTGTGTGTGATATGATCTTTGTGCTGTATATGGTGTTTGTGTATGTACAATATACATGTGTGTTTTATATGCATGAAGCATGCTGTGGGGGGGCATGTATGTATAGTGTATATGGTGCATATATATGTGTGGTATTTGTGGTGTGTGTGTGTGTGTGTGTGTGTGTGTGTGTGTATTTGTGTGGTACATGTGTGGGATTCCCAAAAGCAGACTAGTACAATGATTCACAGCGGGCCATCCTGGATCTGGGGTTCTCTGAGTCATTTCTTCATTACCACTAGATATTCTTCAGGAATTCTCAGGAAAAGGGAAAGCCCCTCCTCAGCCCTGCACCTAGGAAGCAGTGGCACACACAGGCAGTGGACTCACAGATCAACTTTTTGAACAATGGCTAGCTGAAGGAATAAAACTGGGGGGTGCTTACAGAATAGGATAAACTTACTGATTTCTCATACAGATCCTTTCTCATAATTAGACACCTACCCCTCCATTCTCCAGAATAATTCACCCTGAAGCTGGGGAGAACCCCGCCATAGCCTGCACGCATACAATCACGACACAATCGCACCGGGTCCTGGCAGATGGTGAGAGGTGTTTTTCCTGAGTGTCCTGTGTGATCGCGGCAGATCTGTTGAAGGCACACCTGCTCCATGTGTCCTGTGCCTCTACACATCACCACCACCACGCCAGCTCCTATCCCTGCTCTTCCATGTTGTATGCTTCACTTGGACCGTATCAGTTGTCACGTGCCCCTAAACAGTATGGAGCTACAGGATCCCATCACCCACCCACGTTTAGTTCTTTTATCTCTTAGGGGGAAAGAACGCACATGACCATCACAGAACTCCTCAGTCACATGTGATGAGAGTCAGAGTCAATCTATTTAACAAGAGACTATTCAACATCTGTCCAAGGTCCTTGCCCCCTAGTGTGTACAAATAATTTATGATCCTATTCAGGATTCCATCTATGACAAAGAAGGGAAAGGGAGAGGGAAGGAAATGTTTTGTTTGTTACGAAAACTACTGTCAGTAAAATGCCACTTTGAAGATCTCTACTGGGCTCCACTTCAATGTCTTCTGAAAGTTTGTTGGTTAAGTGCTGATTTGGCAATTGGCAGTTTTTAAGAGTCCACCTCCCTCTCCCCACCCGGTCTGTGTGTGTGTAGGGTCACGTGGGTGTATTGCTGTGTGTGAAGGCCAGAGAACAATCTCAGTGTCAGGCCTCAGATACTACATTTTTTTTGGGTCGGGGGGAACAGGCTCTCACTGGCCCACTATTCAAGTAGGTAAGCCTGGCTGATCAGGCATATGTCTGCCTCCACCTTCCCAGCACTGGAATTACAAGTATGCTTATGTAGGTTCTGGGGACCCAACTCAGGTCCTGTTGCTTGTAAGGCAAGCCCTTTATCAACGGAGCCATCTTCTCAGCCCCTAAACATCTGATGGAATAGGTTAAACCAAAGGGAAGAATTACAAAGGTCCCCACTTCTCTGCAAAGTCCAAGGAGCCTACAAAAGTAGACAGTGTTTGAGAAACAACCGTCTCCCGACATCCGCTCCACCACGGAAGTGTGCTGGCTGTACTGTCTGTCAGTGTGGCCTCACTCATTCTCCACACCTTTGCTAGTCTGTGTCTAGAGCTGAAGGAGTTTTAAAATGTGACATGTGAACGAACGTAACGGCCTTTTCATCTTACGCAAAGAGACCGGTGGTGATAATGGATAGCTGCCAGCTGTGCACCTTTGTGACGCTCAAGAGGCTTCATTTGGATTAAGAAGGGCAGTTGTTTGCAGAATCTGAGGGGGGAGGAAAGCAGGCTGATGGGCACACTTCTACGCACACTTTGAACTTGGGTCTAGTACTACATTTACAGTTGTATAAAAGAGTTTTTAAAAGCCCAAAGCCCCGGGTCCCGTGAGAGCTAATTTACTCACTGATAGGATTTGGGGGGTGATTTATGACTTCTAATGAATTGAAATCGAAGCGGCTAGAGAACGGGACAAAGACTGGATCCCACACGTAATGGCACTGCCACCAGCACCCTCGCCTGAGTCCTTCAGAAAGGACTGTGTGTTTTTCTCATTAACCTCGCTTGTCCCTGCAGCAAATCTGCACATGCAGTCTGAACGTTTTAAAGTCGCTACAAGTACATTTAGAGCCATACGACACTTGCTTTTATCTACAAAATTGCTATCATAGTCAAATGGTATCACATGGTAAGCAAATCATGCCTACATATCAGGAAAGAAATCATTAACCCATTTGGGGATTTCCTTCTGACTTGTGTTTTTTACTGAGATACTTGAGCAGGCTCTAGCTTTCGCTACAGAACTTTTTAGAAACCTATAAAACACCTATCTCTCAAATGGTACAGCTCACCAAGCCACTCTCTTGGGTTAAGTTGATTAATACCTGTTTTGGGTTAAAATATTTCAGTTACATAAAAATTGGGGCAGGGAGGGATTTCAAATCCTTTCTGGTGCCTTCGACTATCCTGACTAGTTTTTGGCCAACCTTTCTGAGACCATGAGCATTTGTAACTTGAATAACTACTCCTTGTGTTGGCTTCTAGCGCTGAACCCACAACCCCCTCCTGGATCTAAGTCGATCTTTGGGCAGCTTTTGTTTTGATAATTGCATCATTGCAATCTCCGTGAAGTGGCATTGCTCTGTGAAGGTTTATCTAGGTTGTCCAATTAAGCTTCTCAAACCTCCCCTTTTATCTTCAGTTCTCGTCATAAACACACATGCATGCTCTCTGGCCCTGTTCCTATTCACAGCTCAGACTGCCTCTTGCAGTTCCTCCCTCTGTCTTGTTCATCTCCTGGCACCACTGGGGAGACTTCCCCAGATCCCAGGGAGTAATCAGACTCCTGACTAAAATGTGGGAGAGTTCTTGCTACATTGGACCAAATGATACACTTGTATATATGGGCTCTTGATATCTGCCAGTTACTCCTATCTCAGTTGGATTGGTAAGTAGGTAGGCATATCATTACAGCCAGTTTCTCAAGAGGGGGGAAAAGGCTCAGAGGGGGGCCATGGTGCATTTGTGAAGATGGTCCCTGAAGCTTAACCGGCAGTGATTTCATGCAAAAACTCTATGGATGTGAAACTTCGAAGTAACTCTTCATTTGATGGTACTACTATCTTTCCCCAGACATTACAACAGTTTTCTTTTTTAAACAAGGGGGCAATTTTGCCTGTTTCATCCTCTCTTTTTTTTTCTTTCTTGTGTGTGTGGCAGCTGCTGTTTGATCTGTTCATTGGCTCTGATTTGTTTCATGTTTCAGCCAAAGATTAAAACTGCTCTGTAATTCTAAGCAGATGGGCCTAGAAGTCCAACCCTATAATTATACCTTCTCTCTTTTGCCCTGGAACTGCAAGCGTTCCATCCTGACTTTCAAGACACTGGGATGGCTAGGGCTCAGTGTACACCTAGGCAATCAATTGAGCAGGCAGGTTCACAAAGCCTTAGGGGGAAACTTCGAAAGCTGTCCCAGCAGGACTACAAAGGAAATAGCACCCCAGAAGCCTGTAGTTCCCTTCCCTTGATTCTCTTGGGGTCGGGGTCTCCACAGTCCCGGCCCCAACAGGCCAGCTGCAGGTTTGGGTGTCAAGAAAGGAGAGCAGTGAAGTCACTCGGCTGAAACGTCAGGTGTCTGACCACTGCTCTGAACAGAATGACCCATGCCTGTTACAATTATCAACAACCACCTGTCGTAAAAGATGCCTTGTCCATCCCAATGCAATTGTCTTATTTTGCACTGTGCAATTTCTGGAAGCCCTGTGGAGCGCAGATGTCTGGCTAAGGTTTTTTTCCTACAGCCTGGAGAACCAGCGCAAGCAGCCGCACAGGAAGACTTGAACCCCCACACCAGCCTGAGGGATCTGGGCGTGCAGCTCCTTCAGTCTGGCTTTCATGATCCGCTACCAAGAACCCTCCTTGTGCTCAGAGAACTCAGCAGCACACTAAGCTTCAATGCGGAGCCAAGGTGCAAGCAGACTACAAACGCTGGTCCTCAGACGGCAGACAAACACCCGCGAGACGTGTCCTCCCTATAAACCATCACAGCTTTCTCTTTACAGTCTCATAAAGGCCAGGACCTCACCGAGAGCCCCTGCTGCGCTCTGACAGCGGTGGAAGGGGACCGCAAAGCCTGCGATTTCGTGACAGTTTACAGCTGGAAAGGCCCACAGAGTGGATAAAAAAGTTTTCCGTCAGCCGTGCAGCTACGGATGTGAGAGATAAAATGTGTCTGGGCGAGGCTCGCATCCTTCCAGAAAGAACACTGCCGCAGCAAAAACCACTGTAAGCGCCGCTGGGGGAAGGGGCTCTGCGCACCGGCCGGATTGGGCAAGTGGGCGCACTGTGTCCCCAGCGACGGATCGCGACTGCCATCGTAGTCTGTGGGCCGTTGGGAAGACGCGACCCCCCATCCATCCACCCCAGTACTCACCGTGCAACAGGAGGGCTGGGAATAGATATCCGAGCAGGATGCCGAGCACACGCGACATCTCCGGGCTCCTCGGGGCCTCGCTGTCGTCCGTCTCGGTCCCCTCCGAGCGCGCGCCCCGCAGCAGTCCCGCTC
>CABHPH010138585.1:3454-14104 GCA_902168325.1 Peromyscus nudipes | reverse complement strand
GGGCTGGAGCAGTGGGCCCTACCACCAGACTCCGGATATCTGAGGGCCTAGGAACTATCAATCTCAGGGACCACATTTGAGGACGAATGGAAACAGCAGGTGTGTGCATGTGTGTGTCTGTGTGGGAGTGTGTCTGTGTGAGAGTGTGTCTGTGTGGGAGTGTGTCTGTGTGGGAGTGTGTCTGTGTGTGACAAGAGGAGAGAAACCCCCCCTTCCTTTAAGTTAGTTTTCTTCTCGTCAGGGCTAACTTCTGTTCATCTTTCCTTCCTCCGTCCCAAAGCCGGCTGTTTAGGGGAGCCATCTGTGGTACCCTAGTCTAAGTCAGGTTCCCACCTCTCCTCAACCCCAAATCAACCCTCAGTCGGGGAATGATTTATGCAGCCCCCTTCCTTCTCCCCAGGGGATGAAGTTCATGCAGAGTAGAGAGCATTCATCTCATTCGCCAATCGCTTCTCCAGCAAAAATCAAGGAACACAGACACTAAGGTTCACGTAAACAGATTCCGGGGAAATGGAACAGGGAGAAAGATACAGAGGAAAGACAACAACAGTGGAAAAACTGCGGCAGAAGGATTGTCCTGAGTTCCAGCCCAGCCTGGGACATAGCAATCCTCTGTCTTAAGCTAAACTCAAGGGCTAGAGGGATGGCTCAGGGGGAAAGAGAGCTTCCTGCTCTTCCAGAGGACCAGTGTTCAGTTTCTGGTACCCATGCACGTGACCCCCTAGCTCCAGGGAGTTTGACGGGCCTTTGTGGGTGTCTGAGACACCCACAGCCACACCCGTGCACACACATGCATGCATGTGTGCAGAAATAAAAACAAATCTTAAAAAAAAACTTGAAATAAAAACAAAACACAGCAGCTAGGCTGTCCTTAAGGCTGGGTGTGGGGATGCACACCTTTAGGAGGCAGGGGCCAGTGGCACATCTGTGAGTTCCAGGCCAGCCAGGAGTACACAGTTAGACCCTGTGCCATAAAATAAGAATAAAGACACTGTCCTTCCTTGACTTTGGCTAATTTTGTTCCCAGGAGCCCCCACTCCCTTGTTTTCATCCCGCTTGAATAACAGCTCAGGTTACTGGCAGGCCCAGAAATGCCACAGTGTTGTCTGTGGTGAAAGACTGCCTCTTTAGCACCACGATTGGATAGACTGAAGCCCAGACAACAGGAAGGACTTACGGAGGCCACCCACCCACAGGAACCCAGCCCAGACTCTACCTACACAGATTTAGGTAGGACCCAAGTGGCAGGCTTTCCTACCCCAGCCTCCCGTCCAGGCCTCTCACCTTGGGCCTGCATTCGGGTCCGGACCAGTGCCAGGGGGTAACTGGCAATCTGGCCACAGGTGCTGGAGATGGTGCCGCAAGCCAGTAGCACAAGAATGCCTGGGTTTGCTGATTCGTGGCTGTACTGCTGAAGCCAGCGATTCTTCAGGGTCTAGAAGAGAAAGGAGCAAGTGGGTTCAGAGCTGCAGATGGGAAGGCCCTGGTGTCAAAGACCTTGTTACCAGCTCTGGATACCACTGTTGCTGGTACTAGATTAGATGATGAGGTTTGTCTTCCCCACTGGGTCAGTGCCACCCTCTGACTGGGGGATTCTAGGCGGGGCTCCACCCTGACCACGCCCCCACCCCTCACTGGGGATTCTTTTTTTTCTTTTTTCTTTTTCTTTTTCTTTTTGGTTTTTCGAGACAGGGTTTCTCTGTGTAGCTTTGCGCCTTTCCTGGAGCTCACTTGGTAGCCCAGTCTGGCCTCGAACTCACAGAGATCCACCTGCCTCTGCCTCCCGAGTGCTGGGATTAAAGGCATGTGCCACCAACGCCAGGCTTTTTTTTTCTTTTAAATAATTTTAAATAATTTATTTTTATTTTATATACTCTGGTGTATTGCCTGCAAGAATGTCTGTATGAGTGCTTCGGATCCCCTGGAACAGGAGTTACAGACAGTTGTGAACTGCCATGTGGGTGCTGGGAATTGAACCGGGGTCCTCTGGAAGAGCAGCACTGCTCTTAACCATGGCTGGGGGATTCTAATGGTCACTACTTGAGCTATATCCCTTGCCCTTAAACTTTTTCATTTGGGACAGGGGCTTAGTCTGTAGCCCATACTGGCTTTGAAGTTGGTATCTTCTCAGCCATCCCAGTACTGGGATGACAGGCTTGTGCTGCCCAGCCTGGCTTCTGCGAGCAGTTTCCAAGTATTCCTTCCCATCTGCCTCCTGTACTGTGCACACCCCATGCCTGGGACCTCACCACAGTGACTGTCTACAGCAGGAAGGATTTTACATCTAGGATTAAGGAACATTTTGGATTTTGTTTTTGTTTTTTTGAGACAGGGTTTCTCTGTGTAGCCCTGGCTGTCCTGGAAGACCTGTAGACCAGGTTGGCCTTGAATTCAGAAATCTTCTGCCTCTGCTTCCCGAGTGCTAGGATTAAAGGCATGCACCGCCACCACCTGGCTTCATTTTGAATTTTTAAAAATTTATTTTTATTTTATGTGCATTGATGTTTTGCCTTCATGTATATCTGAGGGTGTTGGGTCCCCTGGAACTGGACTAACAGACAGTTGTGAGCTGTCATGTGGGGCTGGGAATTGAACCCGGGTTCTCCGGAAGGGCAGTCAGTACTCTGAACCACTGAGCCATCTCTCCAGCCCCCATTTTGGATTTTTAAAGACAATCTCGCATAGCCCAGACAGGTCTCACTAAGTAGCTGAGAATGAACCTGAACCCCTGGTCCTCCTGCCTCTACCCCTCCATGATGGGGTGAAAGGGGTGTGTGCCACCTGATTTATGAGGTACCGGGGACGGACTCCCGAGCTTTGTGCATGCTAAGAGAGTGCTCAACCCCCTGAACCACATCCTCCATCCCTCTGAAGATAAGTTAAAGCCTTCATGGCGGTGTCTTAGGGCACATTAGCTGATGAGATTAATGAAGATGACTGGGGTGGGCTCTGAGAGCCACAGCTGCTCCTTATATGAAGAGGAGGGACATAAAGGAGAGAGTCAAGGGACACCAGACACAGAAATGGGACTGAGGACTCCACAGCGCAGAAGGAATGCTTCAGGAATTGCAGTGACCATCTCTGAATCTAGCTGCCCAAGAGGCTGAGGCAGGAGGACTGATTATGCCCAGGAGCTTGTGATTAGCCTAGGCGACAAAGTGAGACACTTGTCTATAAGAAAAATAACTAAAATTTAAAACAAAGGAGGGACTGGGCAGATGGCTCTGAGGGTAAACAGACTGCTTCATGAGCAAGAGGACCTGGGTTCAGATCCCAGTGTGCACAAAGGAGCCACATGAGGCTTTGCAGACCTGTAAATGCAGCTCTGGGGAGGCAGAGACAAGAGGCTCTCTGCGGCTGGCAGCTAGTCAGCTTAGGCACACCAGTGAGCACCAGAGTCAGTGAGAGACTCTGCCTCCCTCCGATCTCCGACTCCCTCATCTACACAGGAGCTGCAACCTCAGAATATTTCAACCAACAGAAGATGCCGATTCAGATGGTTCTTATGTGGCAGATGAGAAACTGAGGGGGAAGGGAGCCATGTGCCCCAAACTCTGGAATTTTCTGGAACCTTCTTCCAAGATCTTCCTCTCCCCGCTTTTTCCTTTTTCCCTTTGACTTTTTGGGCATATGTGTGTGCTTATGCATGTGCATGTGCGTGTACGTGTGCGTGTGCGTGTGTGTGTGTGCGTGCGGGGGTGCATGCCCACTCGAGGACAGGTGGGGGCCAGAGGCTGACATCAGGTGTGTCAACATCAGGTGTGTCACTCAGACCCTCTCACCTTCTCTTTGGAGACAGGGTTTCTCATGGAACCTGAAGCTCACTGCATGGCCAATCAGTGAGCTCCAGGAGCCTCCTGTCCTGGAGTCCCAGATGCTCTTCCTGACATTTTACTTACATTCTGGATCAGAACTCACATCCTCTTCCTTGTATGGCAGGCACATTACCAACTCAGCCAGCTCCCTAAACTCCCCAAACTTCCTTTTTTGAGGCAGGGTCTCTCTGTAGCTCTGGTTGGCCTGGAACTTGCTACATAAACCAGGCTGGACTCAAAGTCATGGAGACCCTCCTGCCTCTGTTTCCCAAGTGCTGGGATTAAAGGCGTGCACCACTGCCGCCTCCGCTGCCACCCCCTTTTAATTAATTAATTAATTAATTTTTATTTTATGTGTCTGGGTGTTTTGCCTCCATGTATGTCTGCATACCATAAGCATGCAGTACCTATGGGGGCTAGAAGAGGGCATCTGACCCCCTGGAACTGGAGTTACAGGTGGTTGAGAGCCACTATGTGGGTGCTGAGACTATGTTTTTAATGAGTTATTAAGAGCTCTTATGGGCTGGTGAGATGGCTCAGTGATAAAGGTGCTTGTAACCAAGCCTGATGACGGTGTTTGATCACTGGAACCCACATAGTGAAAAGAAAGGACCAACTCCTATATGGTACCCTCCACACACATGCTGCGGCACATGGACACACACAGAGATTAACATAAAATAAAGAGCTGTTCTGGGCTAGAGGGATGGCTCAGTTGGCAAACTTTTTGCCATGCATGAGTTTGATCCCCAGTACCCATGTCAAGGGCCAGGAATGGTTGTATATGCCTGTAACCACATTGTTGGGAAGGCAGAGATACTTGGCTCACTAATGAACCCCTCTAGCCTCCTTGATGAACCCCAGGTTCCAGTGAGAGATCCCATGTCAAAACCAAGGTAGACAGTACCTGAATATGACACCTGAGGTTGTCTTCTGGCTTACACACACACACACACACACACACACACACACACACACACACACGTACTAGGTGTCCTGTTGCCAGGGACAGTGGTACATGCCTGTAATGTTAGTACTCAGGAGGCTGAGGCAGGGGGATTACCATGCATTCAGGCCATCACAGGATGCACTATGTGTGAGCCCCCATCTTTAAAAACAAAAGAACTGCCAGGTGGTGGTGGCACACACCTTTGAACCAGTGCTTGAGAGGCAGAGGCGGGAGGATCTCTGTGAGTTCGAGGCTAGTCTGGTCTACAGAATGAGTTCCAGGACAGGCTCCAAAGCTACACAGAGAAACCCTATCTGGGGGGGGGGGGAAGTAAAAAGAAAAAAGCTGTGCTTCAGTTGGTGGAACATTTGCCTAACATACATGAAGCCCTGGGTTCCATTCAGCACCACATTAACTTGGCCTGGTAGTGTAGACCTGTCATCTCTGCACTCAGGAGTATAGTTAGGAGGGTTAGAAGTTCAAAGCCATCCTTAGCTACATAGCAAGTTTGAGGCCAACCAAGGCTACATAAGATCCTGTCTTAAGAAAAAAGAAAAAGAAAAGGGGTACTGAAGAGATGGCTCATTGGTCATTCTTGGCACTGGCAATTCTTGAAGAGGATACAGTTTTAATACCCAGCACCCACGTGGTGGCTCACAACCATCTGTAACTCTAGTTCCTGGGTGATCTGACACCCTCTTCTGGCCTCCATGGGTACCACATGCAATGTGCAGGCAGGCAAACACCCATATACAATGAAATTTGAAAATAACAAATAATTGAAAAATAAAGGAAGGAAGGAAGGAAGGAAGTAAGGAAGGAAGGAAGGAAGGAAGGAAGAGAATGTGTTGGCCTGGAGACCAGGCCAGAACCCACATATGCTTTGGGGAAGATGGGCATCTGAGGCTTGTTTTACACTGTGTTCACACTCTTAGGAGCTGGAGGGGCCCCAATTCCCACAAAGCTAACCCTTCCATAACTCTAAGGAGGCAAATGTGAACCCCTAGGTTTCATCTGCAGCACCAGAGGGGGAAAATGGTTTTATTATTATTGTTGTTTTGAGAAAGGACATCACTTTGTGACCCAGGCTGTCCTTGTGTTCACAAAAATCCTTCTGCCCCTGCCTCCCAAGACATGGGATTAAAGACATGCGTCACCATGCCTATTGCTGTGGTAATCCTCCTCCTGCATCAGCCTTCTGAGTGTTAGATGACAGGCACCAGTCTCCATTTCTGGCTAAATTTATGAAAATATTTCTTTTTTTTATTTATGTGTGCCTATGTGAGTGTATGTGCACTGTGAGAGTGCAGTACTTCTGGAAGCCAGAAGAGGGCCTAGAATTCCCTGGAGCTGGATTTATAGGGTGCTATTAAACCTGATGTTGGTGTTGGGAACTAAATTCAGGTCCTCTGCCAAAGCAACAAGCCCTCTTAACAGTTGAGCTATCTCTTTAGCCCCATTTTTCTATTTGGTTGTTGTTGATTTCTTTTAATTTTTGTTTTTCTTTTTTCTTTCTTTCTTTAATAATTTATTTTTATTTTATGTGCATTGGGGTTTTGTATGCATGTATGTCTGTGTGAGAGAATCAGATCTTAGAGTTACCTTAGCTGTCATGTGGGTGCTGGGAATTGAACCCAGGTCCTCTGGAAGAGCAGTTGGTATTCTTAACACCCCCCTCCCCCTGGCATCCAAGGTTTCTCTGTGTAACAGCACTGGCTGACCTGGAACTTACCCTGTAGACCAGGCTAGCCTTGAACTGGCAGAAATCTGCCTGCCTCTGTCTCCCAAGTGCTGGGATTAAAGGCGTGAGCCACCAGGCCCAGCTTAAATTTTGTTTTTCAAGACAGTGTCTCTTCACATAACTAGGCTGTCTTGAAACTGACTACCTAGTGCAGGCCAGCCTTGAACTCCAGATCCTCCGACCTCACTCTCCTAAGTTCTGGGACGGCAAGTGTGCGCCACCATGTGGAACGGGAAACAAGTTTTGCATCATTGAGTGACAGAAGAAGGGTGGTACAATGTCTAGAGGGACCCTCCAGGGTTCCAAGACCCACCACAGTTTTCAAGTCCACGATTGCCCTTCCTAGCTATGAGAAGTCTACTGGATTAGCATGGAGTGTCCTAGGCCAGAGCCCAGAAGGAGAAAGAAGAGAGGGAAGGATAGTAGTTATCCACAGACCTCGTAGACGGCTAGATCGATTCCAGCATAGGGGATGATGCCCAGCACATTAGGCAGGTAGCCACGGTAGAAGGCGCGGGGCCCTTCACGCTCCAGGATCCGCCGTGCACAGTCCAGGAGCCCTTTGTACTGGCCAGTTCTGCGTAGAGTCAGCCTTGTCTTCAGTACCTGGGCGAGAACTCTGTCAACCCCTTGAAAAACTGCTTCCAAAAATCACCATGCTCAGGAGTGATGTCATCTAGAAGTGGCTACTCCTGAAAGCAGATGTCTTGAGGACCCAGCTAGGGCTGAGTAGGTAGAGTGGCCACTTAGTGTACACAAAGGTCTGATTTCCATCCCCAGCACCAGGTATGGTGGCTCACGCCCGGCATCCTTACACTTGGCAGGCTTATCCATAAATGGCCAGTTACTATGACTACCAAGTCCCTCGGAGTTACATCTCAAATTGAGATACCCAGACAAGCTAGACAGGAAACGGCTCCTGGTCCCAAGTCAGGCAGTTAGGGTTACAGTTAGTGTGGAGCAGGAATGAAGCAGTATGGCAGGCCCACCCTCCCATGCTGGATCTTCTCCGCCCCCTCCTTCTCACCTCCATGGGATATATGATGGTTTGAGCTGTGGCCCCGGCCAGGGAGCCAGCCACGAAGCGCTCCTGAACGTGCAGTGTCTCTTGCTGCCCCCGGATGGCCCGCTTGATCTGAGGGTGGAACACGGGGGTGGTGTGGGGTGCATAGGAACCTTGGGGATTACTGAGCTGGTCATGCATTCCACTGTTCTCCAGCTGGCACGGAGCTGGCCAATAGGGGGCACGGTGCAAGCCAGGCCCTTGAGCCCTTGTGTTTACTTTCTGCTTCCCAAGGCCGAATATACTCTCTCCTGAACCAACCTGTTCGTAAGCCATGAACTTGATGGCAGATTCAGGGGCGATCTTGAGCACGTTGATGCCGTTGCCCCTCCAGAGGGACAAGATGCCCCCTTCTTGAACCATGTTTCGCAGGCCCCCTAGGATGTTGAGCCGGTTGGACTTAGAGGCGTGGACCTGAGTGGGGAGAGAAGGTGAACTGGCGATACCCTCTTACTTCCGGGACCTGGATGATGGGGTGGATCCCTTCAGGGCCTCTCACCTGCATGAAGACCTTGAGACGGTCCAGAGGAGCTGTGCCTGTCCGCGACACAGCCCCTGCCACTGCACCAGCCACCAGCTGCTTCCACCACATGCCTGTAAGTTTCTCCTGCTTGGAGAACTCATCCGGCACCGTCAGGCATTCGCCGATGTCCAGGACCTGAGGATGGGGGCTGCAGGTGTCATGTCCCAGCAGAAGTGGGGGGATGTACCTGGGTCCTAAGTGGGGAAGGCTCCTTTATGAATTCCAGGATAACCAGAGCTAACCAAAGGACCTTGCTTGGAGAGCCTAGCAGATCCCTTTTGGATCCTGCCATGTGCCGCTAAAACACCCAACTAGCAGTCCCACTATGACACCCTAGGATTCCTCTGAGAGATCTACACGGAGTTCCACTACAGCAGTGGTTCTCAACCTTCCTAACACTGCGACCCTTTAATACAGTTCTTCACACTGTGGTGATCCCCAAAGCACACAGTTATTTCCGTTGCTACTTCGTAACTGTAATTTTGCTATTGTTATGAATTGTAATGTAAATACCTGTGTCTTCTGAATGGTCTTAGGTGACCTCTCTGAAAGGGCTGTTTGACCCCCAAAGGGGTCATAACCCATGGGTTGAGAACCACTGCACTAAAGGCTCCATTAAGTCCCCAAAATAATTCAGTCCACTGACTCCCACAAAAGAGCCCACTGAGGGGTTTGTGAGAGGGCTCATTAGGTCAAGGTATGTGTGGCCAAGTCTGAAGACATGAGTTCACTCTCTGGGACCCATATGATAGAAGGAGAAAACAGACTTCCCCAAGCTGTCTTCTGACCACACATGTGCCCCCTCACACAAAATAAGTAATGGTTAAAAGCAGAATCCAGCTGGGCGGTGGTGGCGCACGCCTTGGATCCTAGCACTCAGGAGGCAGAGAGGCAGGGGGATCTCTGTGAGTTCAAGGCCAGCCTGGTCTACAAAGTGAGTTTCAGGACAGCCAGGGATACACAGAGAAACCCTGTCTTGAAAAACAAAACAAAACAACAACAAAAAAAAAGGAAAGAAAGAAAGAAAGAAAGAAAGAAAAAGAAAAAGAAAAAGAAAAAGAAAGGGGCTATTGAATTTCACCAGAGGATCCCCTGATCTCACCAAAGGAGCTACCAATTCTTACCAAAAGATCCACTGAGTCCTACCAAAGAATCTATTGAATCCTACTGAAGAATCTACCAGATCCCACCACAGGGTCCATTGATCCCACCAAAAGATCCACTGAGTCCCACCAAAGGACCTGCTCTCACAGTAATCTCCTCCATGGGGAGGCCTCTCCTAGAAGTCTTCCCATAAGCCCCCCCATTCCCCTAGGAGTCTTCCCTTAGAAGTCCTCCCCCAAGAGTCCTCCCCCAGGAGTCCTCCAAGAGTCTTTCCCAAAAAACTTTCCCCTAGAAACCCTTTCTCAGGAGTCTTCCCGAGGAGTGCTCTCCATCCTAGAGTCCAGCCATAGACTTCCCAACTGTGGATCTTTAGGGGTGGACATCTCTGGATCTCCCAAGAGGACTGTAGTCCGGCTATTTCCTCAGCACGGCATCATCACCCCGTTGCCATTTTAAGGCAGCGATTACCTTGGCCTGGTAGCCATGGCAACGAACTGAGCAGAACAATCTGGTGATAACTGGGTCTGTGATAATGGAGCTATTGCACCCCCTGCTAGGGAGGGGACAGTCACTGTCCCACCCCAGCTGCAGGGAATCCTGGGAAACAATAACTATATAGGAAGCAGAAGGCTAATTGAAAGACTCCATGGTGCAGTTTCCACGGAGTCCCCATCCAGTGATGGGGTGGGACTCGGGCAGTGGTGCAGCTGTTGTTTGGGGGTCACCCAGGTCCTGTAAATGACCCCTCACTGTGCTCTGTAATGAAGCTCAAACTCATGGGCTTAGCAAATCAGACCTCAGTGGGATCCTTCCTTTAGTCTGTTGTCACCTCACCTGGGGTGAACAGACGCTTGTTCACACCTCCCCAGGATAAGCCAATGCAATGAGGATCTCCTCCTGACAGCAATAGATCCCTAGTGATCCCCACCTTGGGGACCTCCCTCCCCACCCCCAGGGGACTCCTCTGGACCCTCCAAAGACAGTGTCTGCCTACATCTTCCCCTCAGCCGCAGCGTGAGCCTTGGAGCAGGCGGCGAGCACCCGGCAGGCAGCTGACAGTTGTGTGGGTCGAGCGTGGGAACACCATTTGGTGTGTTTTTCTCCCCCATAACTCCAGTTCCTACCAACTGGCCCTGGAGTCTGAGCAGATAGCAGAGCTGTCCATCGGGGTTACCAGGCTCCTGAACCCAAGATGTAGGGATAAAGGAACAGAGCTTCCGGAGTCCTGGCCCAGCCCTTCTGAGCCCTGGGGAAGCTGGATCTAGCCTCCACCTAGTAGGCGGCCCCCAACTTACCGTAGAATGCTTCCAGAAATATAGGACATCCTCCACATTCTCCAGAGAGTGCAGCAGAAAGTGGTCTCGCCATTCTTGCCAATCAATGGTCATGGTGCCATCGCGGTCCATGCTGGAGGTGGGGTGGGCACAGGCTCAGTGTGTGGACTGGCGGGGGGTG
>CABHPH010138584.1:33709-48494 GCA_902168325.1 Peromyscus nudipes | reverse complement strand
TTAGAAAGGTGAAAACTGACCCATCAGATTAGGTTTGCATGTACTGAAAGAGCTCTTATTATTATAAATAAAATCAGTGCCACATTTGCATTAATGTGGCTGTTGAAGGGCGGTTGCCCAATGCTGTGGCTGCACTTTTGTTCCTGGCTGATTTGGGTCTCATTAATATGGGGCTGCCTCAGGGAAATTGCTCTTTTTCTGCAACGAACAAGGACATCTTGCTGAAGATACCTTCTGTGATGAAGTGGCTAGAAGCCTCCAGAATCAGAAGACCCCTTCCTCATTCTTTGGGATGACACTTGCCATCACGTATGTTCTTGCCATGCCATTACTGTATCAGTTTAGCTGAGCAGAAATTATGTTTCTGGGAAGTTCTTCCCTGATACAGCTCTGGGTTGGAGTTGTTCACAGGGGGGAAATTGCAAGGGAAAATGGCTTCCATCATTTTACTGAATGTCACTATTGGTCTGAAGCCAAGACAGATGAGATTCAAAGTGCTAGGCTGTGGCTACAACTCAGTTGTAGGACATTGATGAGTTCACTCTCCAGAACTGAAGGAGAGAAAAGTTAGCCTTGAGTTCCTAATCACTCAGGTTTTCCCCTGTTGGATAGCCAGCTCTCTATTCCATCTGCCTTGCATGCTGAACCATAGGAACCTGCAGCCCACCTCACTGACCCACAGGGACCTGCAGCCCACCTCACTGACCCACAGGAACCTGCAGCCCACCTCACTGACCCACAGGGACCTGCAGCCCACCTCACTGACCCACAGGGACCTGCAGCCCACCTCACTGACCCACAGGGACCTGCAACCCACCTTAGTGATCCACAAGGAAATGCAACCCACCTTAGTGATCCACAGAGACCTGTGGCCCACCTTAGTGATCCATAGAGACCTGCAGCCCACCTCGCTGATCCATAGAGACCTGCAGCCCACCTCCAGACAAATTCCTGAGAACTTATGGGGCAATCAGAACTCAGAGCCACCAACCTTACATATACCTCCACCTTCCCCAGAGCTAAATAGAAGAATTTTCAACTCATTTTTAAAAATCTAATTTCTTCTCCACTTGGATGAGTCCTGATTTCCATAATAAATTATTTGTTCCTGAACACTCGCAGCGTATCTCCTCTGCGAGTATGTTAGTTAGTTAAGCGAGTTGTATGTTAGCTAAGACTAATATAATATAACGTGTCATCACTGATGCTGCTGTACAATTATGGATTAACCATGGCCCAGCCATGCGTTTTGTCGACAGTCAACACATACTGTAGTTCCTTATTTCTTCTGGAACATCTCAGTGTCATTTTCTTTATCTATTAGTATCTTAATATCTGTGAGAATCACTGATAAAAAAGCCAGAGTCAAAGCCCAGGGATCACTAGATTGTAGAACAAACAATAACAACAAAACCCCCCTCAGCATTAGGGTCTGAGGACCCTGAATGGAGCTCTACAGCTTTACCCAGAATATGTACGCCATCAGTAATTAAAGACAAGCAACAGAGTTACAGAGGTAAAGGGAAGAGGCAGATCATAGTGAACTTTCTGTTCTGAGTTAGTTTATACAGAACATCTGTAAAATGAAAACACTGACTAGAGTGTATTTACACAGGAAAGTGACTCGGAATACTATCAAAAAGACAACACTTCTAGTCACTAAAGTCAAACAGATCTAAAAGCCTGACTATCCTGAACATTAGGAACCAAGGAGGGAATAAAAGTGTTATTCTAAAGTTCATACACGCTCCAGGAGAAGCATAGAGATAAGATTAATTTCAGGTTTTGTTACTGTAATAAAAAATTTTATGGTGAACTATCATAAAATAAAAAATAGAGCATGTATTTTTAGAAGGGAACAATGAAATGAGATAAATTTAATCACAAGAAGTCAGAAAATGAAGGGAAAAAAGAGAATGTGGGAAAATAAATATGTAAAAACAAATGAAAATAAATCCAAATATATTAGCCATTATGTATTACAGAATGCTAATATATTAAAAACAATGGGCTGAACATTCTAGTTGTATAAAACATGAAACTAAAAAGGCATTGCATAATGCCTATGAAATATTCTAAAGAGTAAGAACACATTAATCAAGGGAACAAATAGAAACAGGACAGGATGCTACCTTATTCTCATAAGAATCGTCATGATCAAAAATGCATAGGAAGGGCTGAAGAGATGGCTTAGAGGTTGTGAGAACTGGCTCCTCTGCCAAAGGACCTTTGTTTGATCCGAGCCCCTTTATGGACACTTGCACCTCTCTGTAACTCTAGACCTAGGGGATTCAGCACCCTCTTCTGGCCTTCACAGGCACTGCATGCACATGTCACACAGACATAACATGCAGGCAAAACACTCAAGCACATTAAACATTTTTTTTAAGTACACATTCTGATAGAAGTGTGGAGAAAAACAAACTTTGACTCACTTTATTATTTGGAATATAAATTGATAGAGCTATTGCAGAAAAGTATGGAATTCCCTCAAAAACTTAAAAATAGAAATGCATATGACCCAGAAGTCAGACTATTCGGTATTTATCCAGTGGAAATGAAATAAGTATGTAAGAGACATCTGTACTCACACACATTTACTGTAGTGTTATTCACAAGAACCTCCAAAGGGAAGCAATCTAAAATTATGTAGTAATAAATATTCAAATGGAATATTACTCATCCATAAAATGGTATTCTGTCACTGCAACTGCATAGAGGAAACAGGGATGATTTTAGCAAAGGATAACCAGATTACAACTCACAGCTCCAGAGAAGCTAGCTCACAAGGAGGACCCAAAGAGGGACGCATGGATCGTCCTGGGAAGGGGAAATAGATGAGATCTCCATGAGTAAACTGGAGGTAAACCAAATACACAAAATGTAAATACTTCATGACATCACTTGTATGTAGAATTAAAAGGGCCGCCACATAGAACCTTAGTATAGGGTCCTATAAAACAGGCTTTTAGTTAGGTAGCAATGATATGTTCTGGTGTCCTACTGTCCAGTATGACAAATATTTTAAAAAGCTGCAAGAAAAGGTTTTGAAAGTTTTCAACATAAGCAATGATAAATGTTTGAGAAGCTAGGCCTGTTTAATCTGATTAAAACAGCACAAAATATATGCATGTGCTGAAATATCACATAGAATCCCATTAAGATATAAAACTTTACATTTCTATGTATATTAAAATAATTTAAATTCATTTGAAATTTATAATAGCAACAAAGCTAAACGTAGCAAATACATACTAAATATACACTGTATTTAAAGAATAAAGTATTAATAGAAGTTCACAAAGTAATGACAAAAGGTTCAGGTAACTGTGACATCTAGCCCTTAAAAGTGCTACCTGACCAAAGTCACCTTCCAGCACTCAGGTTCATGTCAAGAGCTCTCTCTTTTTTAAGTCACAGTTTTATTAATTCTTTGAGAATGAGCATTTCATGCATTCATACAATAAATATATTTTGATCATAGCCACCCATTACTGTTTGCCCTAACTCTTACAGGACCAGCTCAGATATTAGATGCAAGCACAAAGGGGTTTATTAATAGCAACCAAGCCTGGGCTTGGTCCATGTCCAACACTCAGACTATGTGGGTGGAGGAGGATGGCCCCGAGGTCTCAGAGTGAGGGGTTTTTTAAAGGGAAAAACCGCAAGCTGGAAGGTACAAGCCTTGGTGTTACAAGGTTACTGGTTGGGGTTAAAGGGAATTTCTATCAACAATGTTTATCAAAGGATGTTTGGAGCCCACAGACATTGTTCAAGGACATTTGGGTCCAGCAGATGTTGTTTATCAAGACTTTTCCTTGGCCATCAGGCTTCCCACCCTGGTGGGGTTGCCTTGACCAGGGTCCTAGCTGGTTGTTTATTTCCCTTGGGGCTATTCTGAAGGCTATTTTAAAGTTTTATTGGAACTTAGTTCAGCTTCTGGCCTAGTGCTGTTAAAAATGAAGTTTTTCTTTAAAATGGAGTTTATCTTGCTCTCTCACTATCTCTTCAGAAGCTCATGAATCCTTCCCTGCTCCAAGCCAGTATGTTGATTACTTTGATCTTGTACAGCTCTTGTATAGGCAACCAAGGATGTTGTGAGTTCTTGTGTGCAGTGGTTCTGTCATGTCCAGAAGACAATGTATCTCTTGGTCCTCCACAACCTCTGCTCTTCCAATCTTTCTGCCCCATTTTCCAAGATAGTCCCTGGCCTTGGGATCATCTAAGCTTTCCACATGAGGCATAGAATACATATCCTCGACCATATAGTTCTTAAATGATAAATCAAACTCATCCAAATCAATATATCCATGTAGACACACCTATATCAAGGTAGAACACATTTTTATAGTTCCAAAGTTTCCTTATTCCCTCTAAGACTAACAAATGCTGTAGCCAAAGGAAATTGTAGTTCTAACTTCCACAGAACACGTTTATTTGTCTGTATTCTTTCCTTCATCATCATCCATCTTGTTTCAAGTCATATCTGATCTTTTTAAAAAATGAACTTCATTATGTCACCAAGTGTAACTTAATCCACTTATTAATTCCATTGTTGATGACTACATGGTTATTTTCCAAATTTGAGGCCATCATGAAAAAAAAAGTACTACCTTATCATGTGAGACTACCAAATCCCATTGCAGCTCAGGTTCCTGCTCTGGTCTGGCCTTTACTTGCTTTTCTCCTGTTAATCTTTTGTGAATGGGAGTTTTGTTCTGTGCCACTATACAGCAGATGTGTGTAAACTTTTTTTGCTTTGGTTTAATTTGAGAGAGGGGACACAGGTAAAAAAACACCTTGAATTTCAGAGGATACGCTGGATTTGGGATCTTTGAAATGTTGAGACTTTGAAGACTTCATGGATTACTGAAGTTGCCCCTAATAAATTTTGCATTATGAGAAAAGCAGCCAATAGTGGCCAAGAGTGGTATTTTATAGTTTAAATGTGAAATGTATCCTATAGTAGACTCATGTGTGTAGCTAGAGTTTTTCTCTCCGGGTCCCGCCAAGCCCCGGCAGTCCTGTAGCCCACTTATAAAATAAACACATAGACACTAATATTATTTAAACTGCTCAGCCATTAGCTCAGCCCTACCATTGTCTAGCTCTTACTCTTATACTCAGCCCATTTCTGTTAATCTATATGTCGCCATGTGTTCCATGGCTTTACCTGCTGCCTTTATGTGATGCTCCCTGGACGGCAGGCTGGTGTCTCCTCTCCACCTTCCTGTTCTCTCAATTATCCTCTCTGCTAGTCCTGCCTGTACTTCCTGCCTGGCTACTGGCCAATCAGTGTTTTATTTATCAATCAATCATTCACAGCACATGCGTTTGAACACTTGGTTGTCTGGTGATAGTTCTGTTTGGAGAGACTGTGAAACCTTTGGGAATATGGCTTAGCTAGTAGAAGTTAAGTTGCTGGGGGCAAGCATCAACATTTCTAGTTCTTTCCTCAGCTTCTGCTTGCTGTTTGGTGCCATAAGAAAAGCTGATGCTATAAACCCCACTGCTATAGACCAACATTCTCCATCTGTCAGGCTTTGTCTACCTTAACAGAATGGCATCATCTGAAACTCTAAGTTGTAATTAACCTCTCTTCCTTCAGTGGCTTCTGGCTGGCATCCTGTTGGAGCAACCAGAAAGGCAACACACCACATCTTTGGGATTTGGGTCTTTGTGTGACTGCCTGAGTTAAGCTTCCACGGTATAGCTGTGAGGAACACCCAAAGCTAAACCCAGTATCCAGAAAGGCATTAAAAGGAGGGAAGGGGGGGGGATCTTTGGTATGTAAAATGAATAAAAATTTTTGTTACTTAAAAAAATTATAAAAATAAATAAACAACAGCAAAAAAAGATAATGTTTAGAGTCAAGGCTGTGTACTCTGCAAAGGTACTCCAGGAACCCCAGATTAATCCAGTTAATCCATAGATTAAAAAACACATCAGAAACTAGAGTTCTTTGATATTTCTACTGAGTATTTTAAAAGCCTAGTTGTATGCTGTGCATAGCAAAGACTGGTACATATTTTGAGGAAGAGAGCTATGTGATCATAAAAATATTTATTTAAAAAAATCCATAGTCCTAAGAATTAGCATTAGTTTTCTCATCTAATGGGAAGATGGCCGCATATAAAGGAAGAACACTTACAGAAGAAGTCAAGGTCTTTTGCACAGTCTTATCTACCACCTGTCTGCTCAGCCATGACTGAGAAATCCATCTCCAGTCCCAATCTCTTTTACAAGCACCAGACATAGATTTATATACACCTCCTACACAGAAACCTAATGAAGTCCACTTACATTTTTTCCAACAGCTTTATTATTCCAAATCCCCTCCCCTTTTACCACATCTAGAGGAGTATGGACTTGTCGGCCTTCTTAATGTAAACAATAATAGGTCCAGCCTATATTGTTTGTTCCCAGGGTCTGTGGAAGAGTCTAACAACCAGCTGAGGATTCTAATCTGAGGGATATTCAATGAATCTAAGCACACTGAGTTCTTTAGTCCATTCACTTTATTCTTCTATGGCGATTCTATCTGCACAGTTTCTTTTCTGCTCTCTTACTTAGCTCATCCCGGTCCCTCCTGCTCTCAGTCCCTCCTGCTGTTCTCTCATCATTCTACCTAGTTCTTTCCACCTCCGTCCTCATCTTTGTTCTTCTCCATCAATCCTCCCAGTGTTCTCAGAGAACCGGTATATATACCCACACAGTAATTCTTTGGTAAAGCAATGCGAGGCTTGAAGTTTTCAGGGTCGCAGAGAGAGGTGATAAGGACCCACACATAAAGCAATTAGTTGTCAGCTTCCAATTACAACCCAAAAGGGGAGTGACTAAAGGGGCGTTCTCTGGTAGGGTCAACTAAAGGCCTACATCAATTAGGATATTTATGTGCTCAAACTGTAGTCTAGAAATGGCTAGGTAGAATGTTAGGGACCAATGAGTCACAAGAAAGTAAACTGTCTTTGGCGCCACTTTTCCTGGCTGCAGCTGCTTTCTGATAGGGAGGGGGACATATGCTAGGTAGCTAAGCAACCTCTGTCAGAGCTGGCTGAGGAGGAATAAAAGCTTAATTTGCACAAGAAAGAAGCTTGGCACCTATGGCCTGTCTGGCCTTGTAGGCAATCTCCTTGGGTCAGTGGGAAGTAACTGCCTTAACTCAGTAACTAGCAAATGGCTAAAACATCATCCCAGGAATGTGAGCAATAAATCTCTTAAATTAGAGTCTTGTGTAAATAACCTGGGGTGAAGGTAAGGGGTTGAGGATTTAATTGTTAGTGGTTCTTTTCTCTAACTGTGGGTAAGATGAGCTAATGTTTATTTCTCTGCATTTGTCCCTGGAAAAAGGTATCTTTGCTGAAATACTTTTGTCTGGAGAATGGCCCTGGTCAGATATATGTTAATGAAAAATAAACACAGCTGGGGACAGTTGTCCAATTACCCTAAATGTATAGGGAAAGTTGTGGCCAAGATTGAGATGCAATCATGAGATTACATGTACACGAAACATGGAGATGCATGGCAAATGGGGAGAATCATGACTGTTATTGCATAAGAAGTTTACAATAAGAGACAGCCAGTTCATTCAAAAGGCAGTAATTCCATAACGCCTTGCGCTATGGTTTCCTCTAACAGAACCCTTAGTTCTGATCTGTTGACCTTCTGAACTCTAGTTGTCACTGCTGTATACTCCATGGACTGTCGCAACTAGCAGCTCTCAATACCTTCTTTCCTGACTTCTTCTCACCACCCTTCTTTCATAGATCCTTGTGCCTGTTTCACTCTGGTCCTGGTTTGCTTCTCTCTCTCTCTCTCTCTCTCTCTCTCTCTCTCTCTCTCTCTCTCTCTCTCTCTCTCTCTCTCTGTGTGTGTGTGTGTGTGTGTGTGTGTGTGTGTGTGTGTGTGTTTAAATCACAGAAGTTACTCCCTCTAAAGTCCTTCTCGATGTTACCGGTCCCATCTGGCTTCAGCAGTCCCTGCACTCCAACACCTTTGAGTGGAGCACACACAGAATAATATGACTGCAATCTTTATTTTCACATCTTTCTCTCTTCCAATGGACTTTTAATGTCTTTCAAGGGAGGGAACAGTTGTCTCTTTCTTAAAATCAGCCCCCCTCTCTCTTCTCCTTTCCCTATGTCTTTCTGACTCCTCTCCTGTGTGTATAATGTGTATTTATGTGTTATGACTAGGTATGCAATTTTTGAAGCCATTTTAATGAATGGGTTGAGTTTTACGCCACTCAACAAAAAGTAGAGAAGGCAGTAAGTAATGACTTTGTTTCAAATGCCTAGCTGAAGTGAAAGGACAGGGGTTGGGGGAGGACCCAAGAGCCACCTGGCAGGGGAGCAGAACTTGGGCATATTTATGCATAGAGAGGAGGTGGCTGTGCTCCACTGTGCTATGCTGCTGGCACAGAGGTAGACAGCCGTCAGGTTCTTCTGGGCAGATGTCACAGTGAGAGGGAAAAATGGCTTCTTCTTTCGAGAGACATCATAGCCTTCAGATAGGTCCCCTTTCTGGGTATCTGTTTCAGTTATTGAATAGTAGATCAATCTCAATCCTTTCCCTGGATCCTGTCGGTACCAGTACATGGTATCGTGATTAAAATCTTGTTCACATTCCAAGGTCAGTCTCTGCCCTTGCTGTCCGATCAGGAATTTGGGTGTCTGAGTAATGCGACCATGCGTGATTCCTGGGGAAGAAAAAGAGTGAGTCTGGAAAGAGGCAGGGAGGGGCTTGATGCTGCTGTCCAGAGCCGGAGCCTTAAAATGTGCCGCTGGGGACCGGAACTTACCCCAGAGCCCAGGACTCACCCGCTGCAAGGAAACAAAGGGCTGCCCAGCAGAGTGCCTGCTTGCTCATAGTGGGGAAGACGTTTCCTTCAACTCTGAGCAAACACGGAAAGCAGCTTAGCTAGGGGCTCCACCTGCATAAATATGGGGACTAGAGTGGAAGCAAGATTCTTAAGATGTTCAAAATGGTCTTCCTAGTGTAGCAGAAGGGGAGTGAGAGCAGAGAGCAAGGCACTGGCTCCAGGCATCTGCAACAGTTCTGGGAGGAGGGCTGTTCTTACTCAGACCGGCCCACTGGTTTTCATCTTTGGGGTTATGCTGTTTTGACTACCTTAGGAGGATTCTAGACCTTTGGTAATACATGGCTGTAGGGTTCATTTTCAATGCCTTCACCTCTCCCAGGGTCTGTGCAGCGTCTGTGGTGGAAGTGTGAGACAGTGTAACCCAGGGGTCAGGCACATTTAACACCAGTGATGTTCTGGACCCATCTCATCTCTGTGCTCACTTTTGCCATCTCCTCCCCCTCTTCCCTCTGGTTGTTTCTACCTCTTTAAGCCCTTTCTTTCATCTCCACATGTGTTTTGTTGCCTTTCTTAAATGCGCCTTACTAAATTTTCATTTACAATGGTTCTTTCTTCCACTTTTTAAAAATCTATTTTGATGATTTTTCTTTCATGTCTTTCTTGAGTTCAGTCAATTTCTTCATTTGTTTCTTTTGGTTTTGCTGCTTTTCTTTTTATCTTTATTGATAGGCCTCTCTCCTGCCTACTTGTGTTGTTGGGAGATTCTTTAAAAATATTCTTTACTATTGTCCTTGCTAAATCTTCAGAAGTTTTCTGTATGGCATCTTTTGTTTGTTTGTTATGAGTCCGCTTTATTTGTGTTTCTCTTTGGTTTTGTAGAGTTTAGAGTTTTCCCCATTTTTCCCTTTTCTTCCTTAAATTGTTAGGTAATGCTTTCCTTGGGTGGTTTATTATTGTTCCTATTATTATTATTATTAATTATTGTTGTAATCATCATCATTATTATTTTGGACTCTCTTAGAAGCAATACTTTTTAAAAACCCAAGTCACAAGCCTTGGGTGGGCAAGATGACTCTGCTGGTAGAAGTGTGGTCTGTGCAAGGCTGACTCCCTGAGTTCAATCCCCAGATCTTAGAAATGAATTGTCACAAGTGTCCTGTGACCTCCACATGTATGTCCACTTGGCATGTCTGCACACACGTTCATACACATATAGCGTACATACAAACACACAATACTAATAATAAAGAAAATCAAAATGTAAACTAAATAAGCATGTGCCTTGTGCTGTGAATAGATGGACTTTTCCCTTCTCTTCCACTGCATCCATTCTTCTCGGGTCACCAAGGGCCGTCTTTTCCTTCTAGAATCGCCTCCAGCCAGCATTTCTCTTCTGTCTTACGGGAAATATTCTGTTTTGTCCTTTGTTTTCTTTCTTTCTTTCTGAGATAGGTGAGGTAGAAACAGAACCACCTGAAATAATTTGAGAAAATCAGAATGTATAAAGCATGCAGAACGGTGCCATGATTTGTCTCCCAGGTTAGTTATGCTGGATTTGTCATGTGTCTGGACATCTGAAATGACTGTGCACCTGCCTGCCTTTTGAGATTCAGAAATTACTTTATACAAGCAGATAGAAATCACATCCTGGTGCCCAATATGGGACAAATCAAGAGAATAGGGAAGCACGCATTCATTGAGATAGCAAAAAGTGGAGGTAACACATTTCAATAAGCAAGACCTGTGGACTAGAACATTCTCTTGTATTCCAAGATTTATCCTGTTCCAAGTCTAGAATCTCTCAGATACTCTGCTTTTGTACTTTGTTTTATTTGGGGACAGGATCTCCAGGTTGGTATTAAAGTCATTATGTGACCAAGGATGACCTTGATCTTATGATAATGCTGTTTTTACCTCTCAAGTGTGATGCCATGCCAGGTTTACAGAGCTTGGAATAGAACCCAGGACTCTATATATGTTAGATAAGCACTGTACCCACTGAGCTACATATCCAGTCCATCTCTTAGACATTTCAATCTTGTAGCAGAAGTTGCATATCCTGTATGGGAACTACTTAAAGAACAAAGCAAGGACTGTGCAATAAACACCAGACAACATGGTGTGATATAAAGCACACAGCTTTTACTCAAGACATACTTGTATTTGAATCCTGTCCTTGTCACCTATTGTTGTTTTACTTCCTTTCATTTATTTTTACTCTTTAGAAAGAAAATCTAACTGGTAGAAACAAATTTACTTGTCATAAAATTAGTAAAATGTTTTCCTCTCCTAACTCTCTGGAAGATCACATAAAATTATACGTGTAAAGTGCAAGATACGTGACTTCATACAAAGTGTGGAGAAAAAGGGAAGCTGCAGTGGCCAATACATGTTTAACTTAACAATTGTGATCATTTTAATCCTCAGTGCTTTTTAAGTGAAGTTTTACTTCCTGAACACAGTTGGATGAGATCTTCCATGTCCTATAATGTTCCCCTACCTTCATCAACAACCTGCAAAATGTGTTGAGGTTGACATATTCATAACACAGATGTGTCTCCCTCAGCCATGTTGCTTCCAGGTGGGGCCTGGCAGACATTTCTGCCCCACAACATTTGAGTCTGTATTGATGCAGGTAATGAGTAGGCCAGAAATATACCACTGGGTCTTCCAGAGCTCTGCTGGCTCTATCGTTAAGATACTGGGATCCTCTTTGGGAAATTTATCAGAGAACCATTTCTCCAGCATTCCTGAACTGTCTATGACTCCTTCTGGACATAAGCCATGTGGTATCTCCTCCAGGAGCTGTAGATACCACAAAACATGACTATGTCCTTTCATTGGCATGTATCAAAGGGCTACATCCTGTCTTCTCCTCCTCACCATGTATCCTGGGTTCTGGGTGACACCAACACTAGTGAGACATTGGGCAAAAAGAGTTCTTGAGACAGAGCTGTAATGTGTGTCTTTTAATGAAGTAGACCACTGTCAGGTTAAATATCTTTGTAGTCCCTTACATCCCCCTGAAAGTGAACTTTGCTTTTTTACTCCACAATGCAATTACTTATTTTCTTATGTGTTGGTACCTTCCAGAAAATCTCTGGGTAGCAGATAGGTCCAGGATGTACTTTTTGAGATAAAGACAGAGACAGAGAGAGAGAAAGAGAGCCCCAGAACCCAGTGGTGCAGATTCATTAGCTCAGAATTCACCTACTCCAAGGACTCAAATGGCAACATAGGAAAGAAGTCTAGTGCCCACTGCAGACATGGGCATAAAAGTGAGCTGTAGACAGATCCAGGCAGGACACTTTCAGTCTCAGGTCAGGAAGCTAGAACTCACAGCTACTTCCTGTGAGATGGGTTTCCCGTGAGGTCTCCATTGCCCAATGGATAGTGTTCTAGAACTAATCCTGTATTTCATTTGAAATGGTGAATATTTTGTTCTTAACTATATACAGTGTGGCTCAGAATGTTTATGGAGTAGTGAGAGTTCAGGATAAATAGTTATATTTTTAGTTCATTATTATTAGACTTTGAAATGCTTAAACATGCTTTTTATTCTATTATCCTTGTTTCATCATCTCTAAGCATATTTCCATTTTCTGGCTGCTGTTAGAGGTATTTACCAAAGGTCACATCTAGATACACACATTAAGAGACAGGGAAGTGAAAATGAAGATCACTGGGGGTGAAAATGGTTCCATCTTTCTCACTTTTCTTCCCTCATACCTCAGCTCAGCAAGGCTGCAATAATATTGAAGTAAATCTATTTTACAGTTTGTTATTCACATTTCTCTTCTTACACCATTCCATTTGAATTTTATACAAATAACTTAAACACAAACATTAAAAAATATGAATTCTTCCAGTGTCCCACTTCCCCTGAATCTATGCACCTACTTTAGATTATTCTCAGTAATCAAGGACACATGCCTGGGTGTGAGAGCTCTTCTCTTCTTATATTTTTTGTCTCCTTCTTTAATAAAATTTATGTCAATATTTACTTTCTTTTCCAGGTACTATAAAAAGAGGAATTATAAAACAAGTCTCTATCACACCCAGCTGGAATAGCTATGCTTTGGAGGCACTGACATGATGGGCATCACTGTCTTTGCCCTTGGAGTTTGCCTGGCCCCTCTTTCAAACTCAGATCCTACAGCGCTGATGGAAGGCACAGTTCCTCTTTCTACCCTGATATTCCAAAGGAGTGAGATTTTTTTCTTCTGGTGGCAAAACTCTCAAAGCATATAGCCCTTGTCAACGGGTATTTAAGGTGCTTCAGATGACTCGCCATCAGAGAAATGTAAGTCAAGCCTCTTATGAGATATTACCTCAGACCCATTAGGAAAATATTATCAAAAGACAAGACATGACAAGTGTCTTACTGAAGTGTGAGCAAGGAGAGCCTCTTCTTCTGTCTGCAGAATGTAGATTGACATAGCCACTACCAAAAGCATTATGGATATTCCCCCTCAAAATAAAAAATGTGAGTACCAAAAGACCAAACAAACACTCACCAGGACACATGCATGAAGAAAATATGCTGAGAATCTCATGAAAATGTGTGAGCTCTCCTGCTCATCGGTGCGTTAATCATAATAGACAGCACAGGAAATAATTAAGTGGCCATGGATGTCCAAATAGACAAGGAACTGTGGAAATATGGTAAATATATACAACACAGAGTTACTTGACCCTAAAAAAGACATCCTGAAATTTTCCACAAAATAATTTAATGCAGAAGACATTATACCAAGGGGAATTAACCAGACACATGAAAAATATAGTTCATGATCTTACTTATATTTAGAAGATAATGTCAACATAAAAATCAGTGTTCTGAACAGTGGGAAAACGTACTTCAAACGATACAGTACAGGTTTCTATGATGAATGACCCGAGAGTCATTAGTACTGTACGTAGTTAATGTAACATCGCGTTTAAGATTCTTGCTTAATAAATTTTTCACTGCTATCATCACAAAAATAAAGTAGCTATGTGAGATTATGGGTGTTTGTATCCCTATCAACCGTTTCACTCTCTAAATGTAATCTATTTGTAAGTATATAAAATTTATTTAAAATAATATTAAAATGAAAATGTAACAAAACAAACAGGCTGCTTTGTGAATCTAATACTGCCATCTGCTGGAAGAGGTGGGAATGAGGGTAGAAAGAAGGCTAGTGTGAGCCTTTATGTGTTGGTGTGTGTGTGTGTGTGTGTGTGTGTACATGAGTGAGTACACGAATGTACATTGGGGTGTGGTGCAGTAATGGTGATGACCCCAGCCGTGCAAAGAGGACGCTGGTTTCCCTTTGATCTTTAGTAGAGATGTACCTTAAATACAGCTGAGTTTGAATACACATCTCTAATTTCTTAAATATTCTTGTTTGCAGACCATAGTTTCTTGGTCATACGCTTCTTCTTGGAATCTTAGGACCATTTCAACCTTTCTAACCTTTGCCACTTGTGACATTAAATAAGTATTCAAAGTCGGTCAATTCTATACCTAAAAACAAAACAAAACAAAATTCTTTCTTTCAAATTCCCTTCAACAACTCTTTAAGAGAGGTTTCCCTTAGTTAAGATGGATTTATCAGATGAGATCAGGTGCATTCAGGGCGGATGTGACAGCTGGTTTCTTGTGGGACTCCTTACAGTGAGAGCAGGGGCTGTCTCTGACTCCTTTGCTGGCTCTTGGGGCCCTACTCCTCATACTGGGTTGCCTTGCGCAGCCTTAGTACAAGGCAACGTGCTAGTCTTACTGCAACTTGATATGCCATGTCTTGTCAATATACATGGGAGGATTGCCCTTTTCTGAATAGAAATGGAGGAGGAGTCCCTGGGGGGAGGGGCAGGGGGAAGGAGGGGAAGGGACTGGGAGGAAAAGAGTGATTCACTGCAGCCAGGATGTAACATAAATAAATAAATAAATAAATAAATAAATAAATAAATAAATAAATA
>CABHPH010138584.1:14016-33699 GCA_902168325.1 Peromyscus nudipes | reverse complement strand
ATAAATAAATAAATAAATAAATAAATAAATAAATAAATAAATAAATAAATGAATGAATAAATAAACAAACAAACAAACAAAAGTCAATTCAAGCAACCATGCAAATGAAGAATGATAATGTTCAATTAAATGAAATAGAAAAATAATAAAACAAAGTTCATTATAAAGAAAGACGAACTTATCTTCCATGAGAAATCTAAACTTATACTAAGAAAGTATAAATCACGGATTTTCTTTCTGGCCTTGTCGTTCTCCTTCACTGAGAATCACTGGTTTGGTAATAATTTCTTGAGTTACTGAGTTTTGTTAGGTCTGGCCCAATGATCTTCTCTAGGACTCAGAGACTGACATCTGCCCATTCTGCTGCATAACTTGATGTCAAGGCAGTCCCCCACTGCAGCTAGCATTTACCTGCCTCTACTTCCTGATGGTGGATGTAGTGTGACGAGATACTTCAAGCTCCCGCCACCAGGATTTCACAACCGTAATGGCCTTGAACTGTGAACCAAACAAACCCTTTCTCTCTCAGGCTGCTTTGCTTGGGTTTTTGTTGTTTTGTTTTTTATCACAGCAACAGGAAAGGTTACTAAGACAGGATAGGCTTTTTTTTTACTATTAAGAAAATTTCTATTCATTTCACATACCAACCACAGATCCCCCTCTCCTCTCTCCCCCCCCAGCTTTCCGCCCCCAACCCCCCCCCAATTCCTACTTCCTCCAAGGCAAGGCCTCCCATCAGGAGTCAGCAGATTTATACTCAGAAAGACTGAATACAAATCCTTGGGGGTGACTTCTTCACAAATTACTCTGCTGCAAGAACAAGCATGTTATTCCTCCATCCCTAGACACATGAGTAAGTGCTAGAATATGAGATGCACCTTAGGCGCTTCCCTGGCCTGTCCAAATACGTACCTCTCACTGGACATAATCACCTCTGATGGCTGAAGGACAAAGAGGCAGGACCTGGAAAGTGGGCAGAAGAGGGAGTATGCTAATGAATCTGCCAGAGAAGCACTTAGAGCCAGGGACCTGGAGAAAAATATACCAATCTATCTACAGTCAGGACAGTGGCAGCGGAGCATGGAGAGTCTAGTTCTCTCTGAGTACCTCAGAACCCCAATGCTGGGCATGAGAGCTCACATTTGTCTCTCTGCAGCTCCCCTGCTCAAACTCCATGGGGCTGGTCTAGGACACCTAGGAATTTGCTAATGCAGCCCATATGACACCTCAAATGGCCCTTTGTTTTTAGCTGTCCTCCCTCCTCCATTCTCCTCCATGTTTGATGCTCCTATTTCAGCCAGCTCACCCCCATTCATCCATAACTATCTATTCTATTTCTCCTTCCTAGAGATATCCAGTCCCCACCCCCCCACCCCCCACCCCACCCCACCACCCACCCCTGATCCCTTACCCTCCACCTAACCTCTGATTATTTGGATAGCTTCCTTATCAATGACTTAGCAGCTAGCGTCCACATATAAGCTAATACATACCATGTTTATCTTTCAACAGATAGGAACACATACAGAGATCCACAGCCAGAAAATATGCAGAGAGTGAGAGACCTCAGAACACCCAGCCTTAAAAGGGAAGTCTCCATCAAATGTCTCCTCTCAGGGCTCAGGGAATTCTGAAAAAGAAGAGATTGAAGGAATGTAAGAGCTTGAGAGGATGAAGGATATCAAGGAAAGAAAGCTTTCCTGACATAACAGGGCTGGTGTATTTATGAACACAGAGAATGTGGCAGCATGCACCAGGTTGACCGGTCTGTACCAGATGGGGTCCTAGAGCTGAAAAGGGAAGTGGATACATGCTCCCTTCCTTATCACAGAGGCTATCTCCAGCTGATAACTACTTGAAAAAAAATTAGTTTTCTATAAGCGAGTCTCACTGGGGAAACAACCCACTCTTAAGGGCAGCCCCATACACAACAACATAAACTAACATAAAACTAACTCAATGGCATCTTTGGAGGTGTTTTTGTCAAATTATGCTAAGTCAGGCTTTGGTAGTGGTGGTGGGTTCTTAGTTTTTTTGTTTGTTTGTTTTTTGTTTTTCTACCTTGCAGGTTCTACCCTAAACTACCTTGCAGTTTAGGGTTTTTATGATATTTTTGTGTGTGCAAATATTTGTGTCTCTGCATCTGTATGTATTATGAATTTCTTGTGCTTTTTCTTTGGCTTTTTTTTTTGGTTGGTTGTTTTGTTATATTATGATTTGGTTTTTTATTTATCTTTTCATTTTATCATGATTTTTTTCAATGTCTGTTTTCTAAAGAGAGACAGAAAGGGTATGGATCAAGCTGGGCGGTGGTGGCACACGCCTTTAATCCCAGCACTTGGGAGGCAGAGGCAGGCTGATCTCTGTGAGTTTGAGTCCTGCCTGGTCTACAGAGTGAGTTCCAGGATAGGCACCAAAACTACACAGAAAAACCCTGTCTTGGAAAAAGAAAGAAAGAAAGAAAGAAAGAAAGAAAGAAAGAAAGGAAGGAAGGAAGGAAGGAAGGAAGGAAGGAAGGAAGGAAGAAAGAAAGAAAGAAAGAAAGAAAGAAAGAAAGAAAGAAAGAAAGAAAGAAAGAAAGAAAGAAAGAAAGCTATTTTAAAAAAAAGAAAGAAAGGGTATGAATCCAGATGGGAGGAGAGGTAGGGAGAAACTGAGAAACTGAAAGACATAGAGAGAGGGGAGAGTGTGATCAGAATATATTGTATGAAAAAAATTCATTTTCAATAAAAATTTTTTTAAAAAGCCCAATAAACTAAAAACATAAAAAAGAAAAAACTATATTCAAAATATTTTATTGACAGCACTCAATCCCATGTCAGCCTTCTCAATAGTCAAAATGTCTACTTTCCTCAAGCAATGTGCATTAGTTACTTCTGCATAACTGTGACCAAGTTATCTGTTGTAAACAGTGTCAGGGAGGAATTATTTATTTAGCTCACAGTTACAAAAGAGCCAGCCCAGGACAAGTGCAGCTTAAATCTCAACATCCAGGAAGCAGACAGGGGGTATTTTGGTATTTTACATCCTGGTGGACAGGAACCAGAAGGGACTCGTGGTCGGATACAAGCCCCAAGGACATGATCCCTTTACCTAGTTCCTTCCACCAGACCTGTCTTTTATAGCCCACCACTCTAGTAAAATCTATTCAACTTTTGAATCTATCCATGGCTTAACCCAGTCACTGACTGAGTCAGAGCCCTTATAGCCAAATCAGCTATGAAAACACCACAGTCACACCCGGATGTTTCTTATTCATCTAGATATTTCCTAATCCAGTCAAGGTGATGACAAAGACAATGACACCACAGTTTGCCGAAACTGTTCACAGTTCTGTAGTCACAGGAAGAAGCATCAGAGCCCAGACCTGTGCCCAACACTAGGAAATGCACTCAGCCTTATCTTTCTCCAAAGAACTTGCTGCTCCTTATTTTCCTGGTATCGACCATGTTATCTGGCTTCCTTCTTTTCTAGCTCTAATAGTCAGCCCTTAGCTGTCTGTACCCTTGAGTTTTCTCTATCTGCTTGTTCTAACTCCTTTGTCACTTTTAATTAAACATGATGATAACAGTGAATTGAATCCAATGAGAACACTATTTCAAACGCCAGACAAGCAATCAGCTTGCTGTACATCTTACTGACTCTCATTGAACTTCAATTAATAAAATACGAAGACATTTCAGGTTTTTTTTTAATTTGGATGCAGGAGAAAACTAAGAAGAATACCATGTATGTGAAGTATATGGCCTAGTACTTCCTATATTCTGGTGCCCTGCCTAATTAACACTTCTTACAACCTTATAATATACTATATGTTCCCCTAGAACACAGCTTCTTTAGCTATGAGTTGCAAGCCCACATGAGGTAATAGAATGTGAGAAATCATACCAAAAAAAAAGTAACAGTGAAACATTTCTGAACGTTCAATGAAAAAAAGAAAAATTTAAATGAAATGCAGAGGTGACCAGGCAGTGGGTTTTTTTTTATGATTACCCTATCACTTTATATTTTCTGTTTTTCTTCAGAACACCATTATTACCATGGATGCTAATTGTAAGGCAATATATAAATATATATGTTCTCGTGTGATTGTCTCTAAGGTTACAATATTTACTGTTCAGACCTTGTTTAGGTTGGACAAGGGATCCAGAATCTCTCATCTGTAGTTGTCCTTACTCTGTAGTTTTCCTTGGGAACATTCTCCTATGTTTTTATCTCCCTTGGTGGCAGGATAATCCACTTATATAGAAATGACTGTAAGAGATTTATCGACAAACACATTCTTTTCTCAATATAATTTCTTAATCTAGAAATTGTTTCCATTCAGTCATGTCAACAGTACTTCTTACTCAAGTATGAACAGATCAGTGCATGGATATTTTCCTCCAAGATGACTTTTTTCTAAAAGATTGTCATCTTGAGGAATTGGTAATTTTCCATTTCCATTAGACAGGTAGTTCTTTGGTGACTGGGCTGAAAATGTATGAATTCTTATAGAATACAAAGTACATCAAAAGTTCTCCAATTCCAGAGATCTGCCTATTTATAACGTCAGATCTTTATCATCCTTCATATAACAGGGCTGTGCTTGTAAGAATCCAACTAAGATTTTAAAAATTGGGTGTGTTATTTTCTATTTTTCCATTGACGGGGAAAGAATTTGAGATCATAGGAAAATACTACAAACAGAATGTAATCGCTATTCCACTCTTGACATAACTGCCAGTGGTTTTGTTGGTTTATGGTCAGTCAACTTCTGTCTGTGGATGAGAAATGACAGCCCTAAACCCACTTCCTACTGTTGTAAGAAGGGACTGGTGGTTCTAGATGAAATACTTGAGTCTGGGAAAGAAAAAGGTTTATGAACAGAGGGTAGGTGGTGTTGTATTCCTGTGTCTCTGCTGCTAGCACAGAGGTACATGGCAGAATCCCCTAGGTCTGCAGAGCGGATGTCAAGAGCACAGAAAGAGGTGTTGGGCCGGCTGGATTGGAAGTTATCAGAAGTATCAGCTTCCCTGTTCAATGTCGTATCATAGTAGTAGAGCAGATTTTTTGGTCCTTGGTTTGGCTTCTGTTGGTACCAGTACATGACATCGTGATTCAAATACTGAGAACAGCTCAAATTCACTGGTTTTCCAACCCTGGCAACCTTGTATCTTGGGTTCTGCATGATCATCGCATCCACACAAACTGCAGAGAAAAAAAGAAGAAAAGCCTTTAAGTGAGTGAAGGTGGAGACCAATTTGTTATCATGAAACAAAGTGCACAGAACTCAGTACATGACAGCCTTTTTCAATGATTCTTTTCCTGCTCAGGACTCACCTGCTCCAAGAAGACAGAAGATCATACAATGAAGAAGTCTAGGACCCATGGAAAGGCCAAAACAGGAAGAAAGCATTTGTCTGTTCAAAGCTTTAAACCTACCTCTGATCCTTGAGAGGTGGGAGTTCTGAGAGTCCCTGGTCTCTTATAGGAAGCCCTGCCTGTGACTTCACTAGGGTAGAATCACTTCTCGTTGCAATAGCATTCTCAACTTCTTGCTGGTAGGGAAGTCTGGCTCAACTACACCAGGTGTGAAGCAGAAATTTATCCTCAGTATTATTTACTACTTTTCTGGGACATTTTCACAGTTTGTTGCTCCTGCATCTGTCTCATGTTCAACTGGAGTTTCCGTCTTGCTTCTAGTTTCCCACATGGTAGCTCGGAGTCCATCTAGTCATGTGTTCTATATTCCTGAGTGTAGGCACTTACAGCCATGTATGAATAAGCATTCTAGGAATTGTTTTTAAACAAGTGAATCAGTCTTAAGTTTGTTCTAGGTGTGCCAGCATGTGGTGTGAATTCCCAGGAGATACCTTCGTAGTTGACATAGGTCATGGGTTTTGGTTTTCAACATGTATTTCACATCATAAAGCTATTTTCGAGGAGGGAAATTTATTGATTAAAAGCAATACACAAAGTCCAATGGCAGTATGAGAAAACAAGGCACTGGTCCGTCCTCCTCTTCATTCCACAGAGAACACTGTACTCTGCTTGTAGTTCTTCTGGCCTCCAGTACCCAGCTACTTTCCAGAGCTATATTCTCCCCAGATTGACACAGAATTTCCTCTGCCGATTTAAACATATAAATCCTAGACATCCTGGCTCAGGGAAGGCTGTTTAAAGGAGTAGCCATCTTTGACTTATTCATATTGAATTCAAATTGTTGCTTTTATACATTATGGGGAAGGAAAAGACCTGAAAACTCTCATTGCTACTTGTTCCAAGAAGCTGCCTTCTGTTGCAGCCCTCTCTGTCATTTAACTGTCTAATAATACCTATTATTTGTAACACTGAGACATATTTTTAGGCTTAATCCAAATAGAAACTGGTGATTGGAGTGTGCTTGAAAGTTCTGGAAATCTGTTGTAGAACATGGTAACTGTGATGAATCATACCATATTGTATGCTTGAAAACTGGTAAGAACACAGGTCTTAACTGTTTTCACACAAAGGGAAAAAAATGAAAGAAAGAAAATGGAACTAAATGATGGGTATATTACTTAGCTTTAAGTAGTAACCATATCATAAATGTACATACATCAAAGCATTCCCTGAAAACTTTAAACATATATCATTTTTATCTGTCAATCATACCTCAAAATGCTTAGACAATTGAATAAATGAAATAACAAAAATAAGATATCCAAGGTAACAGAACTATGAAAGGAACAGTGCTCTGTGATAGGAGGTAATATCAAGTGTTCATAGTCTCAAATGTCAAAGTATTTAATTAAACTCTCACTGACTGTGCTTTGGAGTCAAACAATTCACCCACCAAGAGTCTGGTTTTCTTGGTGGCTGCTACTTTCAGTTGTAATTGCGAGAGTAAAAAGTGGAAGAATAAATGGACAGCTTGCTGTGCATTATGGCCATGAACTGCACAGAATAACAAAAGAAAGAGCACTCTGCATGTGTCTTCTACCTGTAATTTTGAGTGAAAACTTATGCCCAAAATATAGCTATTTGAGAAATCAATTTCCCATTGTGCTTATTATTCTAAAGAAGGTAATTGGCAAGTACAGGTAGAAATATGTTCACAGTATTGTGACAAAAATTGAATATCCCCACTTATACATGGAAAAACAAAGTGCAGATTGTCTAAAATTTCAAACCTTCACAATTAGAATAGGAAAACGGGATTTGAAAAGTTTGGAAAAAATGAAATTTGAAGTCACTATCCATTATCCATTTATCTAAAGACGTGGGATGTAGCCAGAAGTTTCTCCTGTCCTGCCAGGCCCCATGGTGGGGACAAATCTCTCCCACTCATGTCCTAATTAAAAACACTAATTAAAAACAATGACTAGAAATTTTGGGAGGGGAAGTGGTGCTACAATTGAACCTTGACAGAGGATTTGAGCTTTGCTGGGGCCCATATAAGGCATGTATGAGATGGGACCTCAGAGTCTCACACTCATTTCAGATAGTTGCAGTTGGAGAAGGGTGTTAGATAAAAACATGAAAACTAGATTTGCAAACAGTAATACTAGGACCTAAGTTTAGTCTAATGTTAATTGATGGGACATGCTAGGGTATATTAGCTTTCCTCTGGCTGCTTACAGCACATCTCCTTGTATTTCTAGCTCTGAGCACAAGGAGATCATCCAGTTCAAACCCAGGTCTTACACAGTCCACAGCCTTAGCATCATCCAGGCATTATGGTAGGGTGTAGGGTAGCCATAACGCTTCCTACAGTGTGCTCCATCTTCCAGGCACCTCTGTACTTTGCTGTGTGATTTACAACAAAAGTCTTAGCAACTTTTGTTTCACCCACTTTTTGCCTTTTTTACAAAAGCCATTTCAATGGGGGAGATTAACTCTGATCCCTACTAATCTACCCCAGTAAGAAGTAAAAGACCCTTCTAGAAAAATATCAGATTTCTTATTGTTGAATTCCAAGGATTTCAATGACTATGGATGCCTTTGGATTAGTTTCTGAGCATGTGGTTTTCTGTCTTTCTTACCAAAGATCAATTTTTAATTTAAAATGTGTGTGTGTGTGTGTGTGTGTGTGGTGTATATACACCAAATGTGTGAGTACCCATGGAGGCCATAAAATGGCCTCAGATCCCCTCGAGTTGAAATTACAGGTAGTCATGAGCTGTAGGACATGGGTGCCTGGGACAAAACTCAGGTCCTCTGTGAGAGTGGTACATCTTATTCACTGCTGATCCAGCTTCCCAGTCCCCCAAAAATGCGATTTTCCTTCTACACAGTGACATAAAGTTTCACTTCACAAACATGTAAGGCACAGCATGAGCTTTCTCTTTCTCTCTACTAATATATCTTTTTTTATCTTTCACCCAAAGGCCTGATCAAACATTTAATCTTCTAATTTCATTTCTGGATTTTCAATTGTAATGCTTTCTGTTCATGAAGAATGGGACCATGTTGAGGCTCCGAGATTAATGCAAGAGATGTAATTCCAGAACCCTTTGTGCCATCTCTTTAAATGGTCCTTCAACCTTTAGTTCCTACTGTGAGGCCCACATTTGGCCCAAAAGCATGTAGGTTATTAGGATTTTAGCTTTTCTGATCTATTGGCTTATCAACTGCCGCTTTTTAAAATGTATAATTGTTTTTTCTTTTATATTGCATGAATATATTATTACTTTTACATTTAAATGTGGTGGTAAATAGTGTTTCAAATTTAGGAAGAAAAACAAATAGGCTAAGATAAGACTGATCATTGCTCTGCTCTGATTCTGTTTCTTGTCATTCTCCAGCTAACCGGAAATCTATTGTACAACTTTCTCCTTCCTTAAGAAAGTAGGTATAAACTTCAACTTCATTGATTTGTTGATTTGATCTTTTCTTAAATAAGCCCGTATTCCTTGTATTATTTTGCAAAATATTTTGCAGAGTATTCTCTTGCAGAGTATTCCCAAACACTGGGAAGGCTGACTCAGCAATGAATAAGAAGTACCACTCTCCCAGAGGACCCGAGTTTTGTCCCAAGCACCCATGTCCTGCAGGAGAATACCCTGACAGTTTACTGTGCTCATCTCTCCCAGTGAATAAGTAAATAGGACCATCTTGCTTTTGACTCCTTTATTCAATTTGAAAAGAAATATATATATGATTATACATTACATTTGTAATGCTTTTGTAATTGTCAAAAGTTTATGATGCATGAATGCAGCCAACAAATTCAACCAAAGTAGAAAATATTTCAACAAAATAATATATACAACTTCCTATGCATATGCGACTTTACATATCTCAAGACATCCTCCACAGTCACAGTGCTGACTGCCAAGGGTAAGGAGCTAGCAGGATATTTGTGTCCTGCAAAGAGGCACTTTGTCTTTCTAGTTAAGAAACAGATGACAGAAAAGGGTGTTCCTTGAGTATGCGTTTGAAAAAATACGTAATTTTCTTAGACCATGGAGTTTATAGGGACAGGGAGGAATTGTATCTACAGACGGCAGTTTCCTGACAAGGTGAGGAATTGGTGCAGCCACAGCATCAGAGAGGTGGAAAAGAAAAGAAAGGAACAGGATAGGACAATGGAAGTAACTATGTTAAAGGGATTCAAGTCAAGTGCCATTGGGGGCATAAAATGTGAGGATGGAGATAAACACCTGAGATGATGAAGGACATCGGTGGAGGTGAACAAGTGAAGATGTGACATCGAGTGAAAGTATCACCTCAACACTGGAAGCAGTTAAGGAAGCTGTGCAGTTTTTAAGGAGGAGACAAAAACTGTATGTAGCCCTAATGTAAAGCAACAGGGGATGGCATTCTTCCTGTGCCTGCCTGACCACTCAGTCTTCAGCTCAATAATCATAAGAAAGGCCCACTGAATGACACATATACTTAATCTTAGACTCACTCACACTTGTGAAAACATATGAGGAACCCCATGAACCATCTCTGCCTGCTCTCCACCTGCCTCCACCCCACCCCACCCACACACACATACTTTTCTCCACATACATACTTTCCTACAGGAGGCTTCTTAATGTGATACTCATTAGCATCTGTCCTTGTCTCCTCTAGGGACAGAGAAAACATTAAACCCATATCCTTCCTGTTGTGAGAAGACCCTGAGATCCCTGCTGAGAACTGTTTCTGGGAGACAGACAGGGAAGGGGAAGCATATGGTTTCTGCCCCAGCTGGATATGATTCTGTAGCTCTGTGGCTAAGCTGCTGGAACAGAAATACACAGCTGAGTCCTGGGGTAGTGTGGGCTGTATCTTCAGAGTGGAGAGCGTTGCACTAGGCATCTGAGCTGAAAATCGTTCCTTGGGCATCCCTGTTTCATCTATAGGATCCTGGTTGTTAAAGTAAATCAGGAATTCCAGTCCCCGCACTGGGGTTTGCCTGTACCAGAAAATAGCAGCGTGTCCTGAAATTGGTTCACACCTCAGAGCTGCTTCCTGCCCCTTCTCTGTCACCTTGTATCTGGGTGTTTGGGTGACTCCAGCATTTGTTGGTTCTGAAAAGAAAGAGAAAGGAGTAGAGAATAAAGAATGTAATTACAACCATAACAAGCAATGACCCAAACTGCAGATTCTTTATCTCTAGAAACTCACCTGCTCTCAAGAAGCAAAGGACCATGCAGAAAAGGAGCCTGGTGGCCATAGCAGGATGAGGCAGTGGCCTTACCCATAGAAATCCCACGTGAGCATGAAAAGCCCAGGCTGAAGTCTCTAGGACCTCTGTCTCCTCAAGGTGGAGCACGGCCTCGTGGTGACATCACTGTCTCCATCACTGCTCAGAGGACCTCCTTTCAAAGGCGAGCACTGATCCTCTATAGAAGAAAAACCGAAATAAATACTTGCTCTGGTACATGGGTGGATGGTTCATCCAAAGACTCAAAGAACCCCTTCTGATGGTTATTTCCCAAAGCCTTTGTGTCTCTATGACTGTCCCATCTCCCACCCTACCTCCACTCTACTTTCCCAGACACATCCCGCATCAAATTACCAAATGGACTCTTCTTTTAGTAGTGATTCTTACTAATTCTTTGAATATTTTATATATGTGCTCAATGTATTTGGGTCATACCCATATTCCCGATTAAGCCCAACTTTCCCCAAGATCCACCTGCTCTTCTTCCTCACAATGTCATGTCTTCTTTTACTGTTAGTACTATTACCATTATTGATTTTGTTGTTGTTATCCCACTAAGTTAAATTAGTGCTGACCATCTGTGGGGAGCATAGCAGAATAATATCATTTTTGTTATGTCAAGGCAACAGAGAGAAATGAGTGACAGGCAGGCTTGGAAGTTAGGTATAGAAATATTCTTAATGGTAGAGGGTCAGCGATACCCACTCTTCCTCTCTAGCATTAGTGTCAGTAGGCATCTCTGTGTATGAAAGCATATATATGTGTGCATATGTGCATCTCTCTTTGTGTATGTATGTCCTCTGTATGTATGTACTGTGTATATCTCTGTATGTATATGCTGTGTATGGGTGTGTATAAGCATGCTTATGTGTGTGTATGTTGTGTATCCTTTTTATACTACCCTTCTAATGATGTATCTTGATGGTCTGAAGCATGCTGGTACCCACTCACTAAGAAGGCAGAAGCTGGATACAGGACTCAGGACAGAAGATGAAATACAAATACCTAGGAAACACTCAGAATCAGGCCACAGCATCATAGAATGTGCTTAGGACCTACCCTAGCATATAAAGAGTTATAAAATAATCTATGAACAAAAGGAAAAGGGAGAGAGAAAGGATAAGTAACACTGAGGATGTTTGAAAAGCCATAGGGAATCATGTTATTTTATATTTACTTAAAATTTACTCTATGTATGTGTGTGTGTGTGTGTGTGTGTGTGTGTGTGTGTGTGTGTGTGTTTAAAATTGATATATGTCATTTTGGTAATAATTCTCCCCACAATAGCCATAAACTAATAAAAACTCTAGTATGAGTCATGAGAAATTTCCTTTCAAGTTGTTAGTCAGAGAGTCTAAGATACTCCCAAAATAATATAGGCTATTGTTGTTGCCCTTGGATTCCCCATAGAAGTTGAAAACAAGTCCTCATTGTTGAAGAAACCACACACTTTGGACACAGGACACAGCAGAATCTAGCTAGATCTGACCTGAAAGCCTCCTCCCTAAGGACTAGTTTTCATAGTACCAGAAGGTGCATTGGATGCTGCCAAGGGAGGGGAGCAATTAATAACCTTACCTGGTTGTAAAACGTAAAAACCACAACAGTGACCAGCATGGCAAGACAGCCCAAAGGGTGCAATAGCAGCAGCTCCATCTTGGCTATAACCAATAGCTGACTACTTGATCTTAAGGTCCACTTAGTAGGAGGGAAGTCATGCATAGTACTGGAGATAAAGATAACTACCCATGGCTGGTGAGACCATGGATCTTAGAGGAGAAGCTATTATCACCACTTTCCTAAATCAGTATAATTCCTACCTGCATTCAAAATACGTATCCTTATATCCACAAATAAATGTAGATCTCACCCCTCATCAAAGAAGCTTCTTTTTGAAGCAGATGGAGAACATTACAGAAAGCCACAGCTGGTCAAAATTCAGAGAACAACTGACAGTTGGGTGTACAGGTCCAGTTGATAGATCTACAATTGTAATTCCTACACCTAAGGCTCAGGGAACACCATGGAAGACAGAGCAGAAAGATGAGAAGACCAGGAAGTCAGCTGCAAGATTGTGTTTTCTAGGTAAGACGGAAGCTACAGCCATGAAATATCAAAAATATGACTGTATGAATAAGACCTGAACAATGACAACACTAGTTTACTCCCCAACATAGATGAGGAAATCCATGTCCAATGGCCCCACTCCTAGATAAAGAACTGTAGACAATTAATAACTGCTGAGAGAAGGATAATTAGTCTTCCCCAGACATGACCCCAATTGGCTCTCCAATACCAAGTAGGCAGCCCTAACAACTTATATACAAGCAAACCTAAGGGGATCCAGCAGGTTGTGTGTATATATTTACATGTAACAACAATAATTAAAGAAAAAGAGGCCACAAATTTGTGGAGTGAAGAGGTATAGGATGAGTTGGAAGGAAGAGATGGAGCATGGAAATTATGTAATTATATTTTAACTAAAAATAAAATAAATTTAGGAGCTTGAGAGTTGGCTCAGTGGTTAAGAGCCCTGCTGTTCTGGAGGAGCCGGGTTTGATTCCTAGCACCTATATGGCAGCTCACAACTGTCTGTACCTCCAGTCCAAGGGCATCCAACACCCTATCTGGCCTCTGCGGCATCAGGCATGCAAGTGTTACATAGACATACATACAAGCAAAGCATTCATCCACATAAAAATGAAAAAAAATATAAGTAAACAAATACTTTTAGAAAGCAGTTCAACACATGATTGGGCATCTATTTCTAATTTTTTTGTTGTTTGTTCATTTTCACTGCAGGAAAAAATATTCTGGGCTCCCCAAAGACCTTATAGAGTTGTCTGGTGATAATATCCTCATGGAATTTTAAAAGTGGAGGTTCCTCTGCTTGGAGCTGCTTCACTGTGCTCCTCAGAGCCCTGCCTTGAACTCCCCATCACAGAGACAGGGAAAACCTGAACTAGGTTAGTGAAAAGCCTTTTCCAACAGATGCTCTGATCTTCCAGAGGTGGTTCCTTTACTTTTTTTTGTTTTTGTTTTTTTGTTTGTTTTTTTTTTTTTTTGGTTTTTTTTTTTGTTGTTGTTGTTGTTTTGCATCAGTGCACAAAGCTTCTCAACACACTCAGAGGTAGAGGCTTAGAAGTGCTCCACGGGGCAGAGGCAAGTGGCCTGCAAAGTGCCTGTCTAATCTTTTCTGTGCTTAAAACTTGTCCCCCTAACCAGCACTGACTTACTGAATATTCTCTTTTAGTTTGGGGGATCGATTTTTTGATTGTTGTCTACTTGTTTTCATCAAGGACATCTTCCTTAGCAGGAACAATTACACTGTCCTAGAGATACAACCTGGTGCCTCATCTGAGTGACCCACAAACAGAAGGCAGAGGCTTTCTCCATCACAGAATTGCAGCATTGACCACAATCATTGGAGTTCGTCTCAGTGCCACCTTAGAAAACACCTCTTTGGAAGGGAGCCTTACGTAGAGGGTTTGAGGGAACAGAGCACTTGTTCCTTTTTGTTTGTTTGTTTGCAATTTTTCTCACCAAAACCCTTCATGAAACACCTGTTAAATTTGGACTTTACAGCAGTCATGTGTATTAGTGGCTACTTTGTCAGACAAACATCCCAGGCTTTTCTAGAATCCCATGCTCACTGTTGTTCACTAATTTACACAAGAGAAGGTTGGGCCCAACCTTTCCATTTTTTCGTTACCTACCTAGTATTAGTAAAAGGATTGATGATCCAAAGCCTGAACCTGAACATTTTCTTCAGCATCCCCACTGTCATACAGTCCTCTAGTCCAGCTCCTGTAGTCTCACAGTGCCTGCTGGCGGCCACTAGGGCAGATGCTCTAGACATGAGCTCTCCGACCAGTGTGAATGGTGCTACTACAGTGGCTGTGAGCAATGCAAATTAGAGTTTCAAAAATAATACCACTCTTTCTCACCTGACATGGAAAACACTTGGAAATGGGATAATGAAGTCTGCAAAGCAAAAATCAAAACATCAATGTTGATCTTGGTGATGGAAGGACTAACCTACTCGACAAAGTTGGCCAACTTGCATCATTCCACACCTTGACTAACTTTCTCTAGCACAGCCAGCCACTCCAACTGAATGAAACCTCTGATCACTATTTTTTTTCCTGTAATTCTGAGGCAGGGGAATAGATAGCATTTTCATAGACAAACAAACACAAAGATAAATGTAGAGAACTTGAGTTTAACATGCCCAGTTTCTTCTTTCATATAATTAAACTCAGTTCTCCTACCACAGAGAAAGGTAAGAAGAGGAGAGGCAGACTAGAGATATTATTCAACAGACCCAGCCCTTATCAAGGGAACTGGGAACAAACATTTCCCCTGAGGTCCACAAGATTTGTGTTGCCCAGGCACCATAGACTCACTCTTTGAGGATCTCTCTGTTCCAACAGTCTTGAGGAATGCCCTTCAATACCCTTTATAGTATAGCCTTGGTACCATTGTTGGACAGTTAAATTGAGCCTCAGACAGACATAATGATTGCCAATGTTACTGTAAGGAGTTCCAAGGTCTGATGCCAACTGCCAAGCTAGAAATTAACTACCTACTCTTTATTTGCCAGTCTATACTGCTTTATCTCCTAGTATGAAGAAAAAGACCCAATGAAAAGCTTTAGTAGTATCAGAATGAACCACCAATAGCAATAGCATGATGGCAATACTCAGAGATGCTCTAAATTTGGATATGATATGAACTCATTTTCTTCAAAATTTCTTTGCATTAACTAGACAGATGGCTTAATGGTTAAGAGCATGTATGGTCTTCTCAGAACCCACATCAGGAGGCTAACAACTGCCCGTAACTCCGGTTCCAGGGGATACAACACCCTCTGACTTCCTTGGGCACTTATGTGCACGTGGTACACGTAAACTCATACAGGCACACACACACACACACACACACACACACACAAATAAGAATAAACAAATAACTATAAAACAGGAAAATCATTATAATGTCCTAAGAAAAACTAATTGTCTTTTTTATTATTAATTTGATAACATATCAATTCTGGTCTGTTCTGGGCTTTAATAGTTTTTCTATTACAATGCTTTATTTTCACTATAACACACATTCTATCATTTCTCTCTCAACGTGCTATTACTCAATCCTTTAAGGAAGATTAAATTTAATTTCTTAATGTTTAAAATGGTTTGTTTTCAATTTTTTAAAAAAATTCTATTCCAACGAGTAGTATTCACTGGCATATAATACTTTCACTAAATTTGTCTATATCTAGGCCCACAGCATCAGTCTTTCAAATATATTTTGCTAGACTTTATCTCTTTGATCTTCCCTGGTGAGAGAGATGAAATTTATAAACTCTGAAATCTCTTAAACAAGAGCTATTAAAATAAATATTTAATACCTTCTATTTCTTCTGTCACATAAATTTATAGTTATATTTTTCTCCTTACTTCCTGCCTGCTTTTCCTTTTGTATGCACCACACTTTTCTGAGGGTTGCAATTTTAATAATTAATTCAGCAGTTTCCCTTGTCAAACTGTGTAGCTGAAGATCATATAGCTTAAATATTTTCCTTGATCTCCCCAGGCGTCTCTGTCAAAACTCCCTGTGTTTGTGATTTTCATAACCATTACTTACAGTCTCCTGGATCCTGTCTTCACCTGGGGAACCATTCCAGTTTGCTTCCTAGAGCCTGGATTTTCCCTCTAATGGGATTTTCCAGTTATCTCATTGGTTTGTCTGACTTAGTAAAACCTAAAATAAACCTCTCTCTTGTCTCCCTAGAGAGACATGAAACCTAAATCTTTTCTCTGTTCCCTTTAAGAATCCAATCAGACCCTCCTTTCTTCCACATAATGGTGTATATTTCCTAAGATGCTGCTTTTCCTCACACAGAAATAATTTTCTAGCAGAATCCATGTTTTTATTGTGTTTGTAATAATTTGTAGATGATTTTTAAAAACTTAAGTTCTTAATGTTCTAACGGATGTGAGTTTGTTTATCCTGAATTTATTAGGTGCAGCATTGAGAAAACTACGCACATTGTCTTTCTCTTTCCTACTTCTCAAGGTGGGGAATTGGCTCAGTGTTTCCAAGACCTTCTTCAAGATGTAGTAGGAGCCTATGGCATCTCTCCATTGTAAGCATCCTTTCTTTGTTGCCTTGATGGTAAGGAGGAACAAAATTCAAACCCCGGTGTAATCTCATCTATTTTCTCAGGAAATTTGAATTCCCTTTGGCACACTGCATCAACCACAGGTGTTCCTATAATCATCCTTTAAGCTTTTGCAATAATTGTGTTGATTGATTTTGGATTTTCTTGTATACATAGTCTAATTTCCTTTGCCTTGAGAGTGCTCTTATGTGCATTTTCTTCATCAGAAAGAGCCTGACCAGTTGTGCTGACTGTCGCAGACTCTAAATTATTCCCGTCTGGGAGCTCACTGTTATGAATAGTTTATCTCCTTGACTTTGTAGAGACTTTCAGAAAGAGAAATTCTCCTGTGATAATCTACCTGATGAGCCCAGTTCAATGAGTAATTTTTCACTGTCTGGAAGACTGGATATCAGATAAGACTTCAGTTTTCTTTTCTTAATCTCTTACTATTGAAGAGAGAATTTGTAATCATCCATCATTCCAGAAAATATTCAGACAACAGCACTGGCCATTGAATAATTCTATATGTTATATAGAAAACAAAAGCCTATAGCAGTAACATTCAAAATATATATTCTGCATTTGAAATAAGCAAGTGGAGTTGTTAATAACCCTATTACTAATGACAAGTACATCTTTTGTGGTTTATCATCACATAGACTAACCTAGTGCAATGATAAATAGGGTATATGTCCTTTCTGTAAGTGAAGTATTTGGACTTTTAAAAATGTACTTTTACATGTATGTGTGCACGCACATGAACCAAGTGTGTTCAGGTTCCTGTGGAGGCCACAAGAAGTCATCAGATTCCCCAGGGTTGGAATTACAGGAAGTTATGAGGGGCCCTCTGCTTGGTAGGGTGCTAGGAACCAAACTCAGGTTTTATTAAAGAGTAACAAATATTCTTAAGTGATGAGGCATTTCTCCAACCCCCTGTATTATATTTTTTTAGGGAGAAACATTGTTGAATTTGCATTTATATGTACAAGAAAGACAAGGGCTGGAGAATCAGCCTCAGTAAATGCTATGACCACTCTTGAGTCACCCAGAGACAGTAGGGATGTTTCCTGAGGCATGATACCCAGTAAGTAATGCTGTGAGACAAAGCTCTTGAGTCTATGGGTTAGAGGGATGCTTTTGTCAATCTTGACTAAGTATTTTTAATATTAATTATTTTATTAAAGGGGTGATTAGTAAATACTTTCTATATTTTGCAGCTTTTGTTTTGATATTCTTAACAGGGTCTTTCAAAGAACAAAGATTTTTGTTTTTAGTGCAGGGATGCTATCTTGGATGATTCTAAATAGTGAGCACTGTGCATGTAAGTAGAAGCACAAGAGAGCTGAGTGACATTTATGAAGGCCCAATTTCCACATTTTAACCAGGGAAAATAATCTTGACCTACCTCCATGCTCTTCCTTCAGCAAATGAGCCTTATTATATCCTAATGTGACAAAAAAAAGAGTAAGTACAGTTTTCTGCTTCACAAATGAGCATCCAAGAGTGATTAGGGAGCTGGAAAGTGTGGAGATGGTGGTGGAATCTGCAAAAGCAAATCCACAGAGAGATGCTAAATTGTGTAAGAATGTTTTGCAAAGAGATTAAGTACATCTGACTACTTAACCACATGAAGCATCAGCTGCCATCCTCAATGGGGCTGTGATCCTCTTCTCACTGGACAACCACTGAATGTAGAAAAGTTGGGAAGTGTGTCTCAAGATCATTGTATCACACTGTAGGATATGGAGGCATTCTCAAGTATTCACGAAGGCAAAGTAGCACTGGAAATTGCTGGGAGACAAAAAAGAAATCAGGACATCTGCACACGTTTTTACTGAAAACACTGGGTGGATCATTAAATAGACTGGTTGTAGGAATGTTGAGTGTGTCGTGTGCTACGGAACAGCATCTCTAAACAACTTTCTCTGGCATTTTCAGTTCAAACCCACTGAGTTATTCAAGAAACGTTCATTTCTAAACTTCTTTAGTGTTAGGATTTATGGAGAAACTATCAGACAAAGTCCCTCTGCTCTGGATGCTTAAGGTTGAAAGAAAAAAGTGTTTGTCTGTTCAACATGCACATACTGTCATTGTGAAACCAAGTTTGAAAATATTTGGAAGAAGGCAAAATCCCGCAGAGTAATAAGGTCAAGGAATGGAGAAATAAAACAATGTGTCAATTTTCCATGAGATAGTGACAGCAAGGTGAATACAGGGCAGAAGGACTAAATGAGAAGATATGCTCTATGTTTAAATGAGCTGGGTTTATAGGAGAGGGAAATAATCTGTAAGAAACAAGAAGGAGACAGGATAAGCTATATATAAAGATGTAGAGTATGTCTCCTGGTGAACATAAAAGCATCTGTATGCTATTCTGTATGGTTTTCAACTCAAAAGTCAGTACACAATTAACCCAAGGAGAGAAGAAATTTGACTATGAGGCAGAACTTGGATCAACCTAATTGCCTTGGTAACTCAAACATAGGCATCTTTTGCATGAATTTATCTTGATAGAAATTCATCAGTGTGAAATGAGATAGTAGAAGAGCTGAATAAATTGTGGAGACACATTCTAGTGCTGACTGTATAGATCACAAATCAGAAGGAACATATAGACCTAAGTGTTAAGGAGACGGGATCATGAAGGGGAGGACAAACAAGACAGAAAAGACTCTAATGGTTTGGGATGTCCCCATACTGGGACTGTCCAGGACATGAAGCCATATCCACAAGCATTCTGAGACTACAAGAGACTGCCATTGGTACCAGGCTTTGCACGTATGTGTGATAAAAAAGAAAACACTATAGAAATACTGAGTTGAAATTAGCATTAAAATACTGTCTTCACAACTCAGAGTGAAAAGAGAATGAATGAACAGAAGAACTCACAGGACAT